>JACXGI010001366.1:16031-53158 GCA_016801175.1 Esox masquinongy
AAGATACAAGTCTAGCATGCAGGTGTAAGGTGGGAAAGATACAAGTCTAGCATGCAGGTGTAAGGTGGGAAAGATACAAGTCTAGCATGCAGGTGTAAGGTGGGAAAGATACAAGTCTAGCATGCAGGTGTAAGGTGGGAAAGATACAAGTCTAGCATGCAGGTGTAAGGTGGGAAAGATACAAGTCTAGCATGCAGAATCCTGGGCAGTTTTGCTGACTCAGTGTTGTGCTGGCAATCCTGGAGTGAATTCTTTCTGCCGATTGCGTTGCAAAACATCTGTTAAATGAAGCAAACAAAATGAAACAGGGTGGGACTTACCTGTATTTGTTCAAGACAATTACTTTGTGATGGTTCTAATTGGACATTAATGACAAATGTTGGTATTATTGAAAACATCCAGGGTCTTAGTCAATGGTTTTTAGTCAGTTCTTAGCTAGGGTCTTCATACCCTACACAACATTTGTAGAATACAACCTTACCTCACTCAGGAAGCAGCACAGGTGCTTGTCATCTCACGTCTGGATTATTGCAACTCATTCTTGGTGGGGCTCCTGGCATGTGTGACAAAACCCCTGATACTCCAACAACAAGAGGAGCTTCTCCTCGCTACCTTCAGACAATGTTCAAACCCTACATTCCTACCCAGGCTCTTTGTTCAGCCACCTCTGGGCTTTTGGCTGTCCTGCTCTGTTCCCTGATGCCCTGTTCCCTGATCCCCCCTTCAAAAAACATCTGAAAACGTACCTTTTAATATAGTACTTATAACAGTTCCACTGCCACCACCTCTGTCTGTTGTCTTTTGTTAACTTCTTATGTTTTATGTTTATTATTTGTATGGTCTTTTTTCCAGCACTGACCTTAGCAGATAAATAATATGTTGAGTAGAATGCATACTAAACTGTGTGGTTGTTTCACCTAGCTCTTTTAAAATGTATGCACTCGCTATAAGTCGCTCTGAATAAGAGTGTCTGCAAAAGGATTAAAATGTAAATCTAGTAGTTAGTAAGCGGTTAAGGACACAACCTGGCTTGTTGGGCTAAAGGAGATGGGGCTCAGCTCTGTACTGCTTCACTGGAGGATATAAAAATAGGCAGTATAACCCAGGGCTGGAGCGCAGCTGGGACCCACTATGAACCTCTCTGTCAAACTCTAGCATGTACAGAATGTACTCACAAATATAACAAACTAAAACTAAAATGTGAGGCCAATCAATTAAAGATGAACTGCTGCGAGAAGAGCAAGGACTCTGATATACAGAGATATTTGAAAGACCCTGGAGGGATTTGTCAGATTGTTTTCAGCAAAACAACATGCATCCACTACTGTAAACGCGGCCAATATTTGCAATGATTTCTGACTCCACATTCTAAATTGGTCCAACAGAATTTCTGTATTATTTTTCATTAATCCTGAGATAGAGAATGTGTAGATAGAATGTGTGGGCAGAATGTGTAGGCAGAATGTGTAGGCTGAATGTGTAGGTTGAATGTGTAGGTAGAATGTGTAGGTAGAATGTGTAGGTTGAATGTGTAGGTTGAATGTGTAGGTTGAATGTGTAGGTAGAATGTGTAGGTTGAATGTGTAGGTAGAATGTGTAGGTAGAATGTGTAGGTTGAATGTGTAGGTAGAATGTGTAGGTTGAATGTGTAGGTAGAATGTGTAGGTAGAATGTGTAGGTTGAATGTGTAGGTAGAATGTGTAGGTTGAATGTGTAGGTAGAATGTGTAGGTTGAATGTGTAGGTTGAATGTGTAGGTAGAATCTGTAGGTTGGACTGGAATGTTCAGTTTGGTTTCTCATCAGACAGAGGAACTGGGAATTCAACTGCACCGCACCCATTCACAGTCCTCCCTAATCGAGCTGACAAGTCTTCAGTCTGCCCAGGGCCACTGTACACACCAGAGGCAGGCTCTACAGAAATACATGTAAACACACACACACACACACAAACACACTTGCATATATTGCTGCACTCACACATAGGCTACACACCCAAGCAAACATGCATGTGCTAAATTCACACAAGCTGGACACATAGGAAAAGCCATTAGTCCATACCCCCCCTCAGCTTTCTCTCTGCCTCTCTGCCTCATGATCAGTAAGCTCTGCTGGCTGCTCTTCTTTGCCTCACTGGCCACAGCAACATTATTTACATCATCACGGAACCTAACACTCTTGTGTCACACTTTGTCCAATCAAAGATCGAGTATGAGGTCGGAAGTGACTGCATGTACAGAGAGACTCACATTCTGGATGTCCCTACCACCAGGATAATAAACACATGAAGAGAGCAGGATCTATCGCAATGATTGTTATACTTCATGTAATATATGCAAAGTTTTTATATTTTAATTTTTTTTTCTATTCACGAATGTCCTTACTTTCTCACAGCAACCCATTCTCTATTATCACACTGCTCGCTCAAGCGCGATGTAGGTCATAAGCAACACGCTTGGAGGAGAGCGCTCCTCTGGCTAATGACCACAATTACTCTTTCTACGTCCGACTTACCCAATGGAATTGCCAGAGGGTGACGTGGGGAGACAACCCTAACCCGGATGTTTCTGAGCCAATTTGATAGAATATACACAGCCCATTGCAGGTCTCCCAGGCTCAATCGGTATGACTCAACCTGGATAGAACCCAGTTTGCAATAACGCATCCGCACTGCGATGCAGTGGCTTAAGCATCTGTGCCAAAATACCTGAGATTATTGTGCCACAATTTATACTTAGATATAAATCCATCCATCTTTGAAAATGTTCTCCGCTTTAACTGATTAATTTAAAAGCCAATAGACTTCAGGAGATGAATCCAACTTTTCTTTGGATTTTATCATTATAAGTGGTTGATTGTTAGGCTTTTATCTGTGCTTCATAAACACACTTCACTTAAACCCATTGGGGAACAAGCCCAAGGACATTGCTCGGGACTCCCTATGACATTTTTTTTTCATCCTTTGTATACCCAAGTGCCTGTTACAATTTCACTGTTGCCTTTCATTTAACACCCTGTCTGTTGATGCATCTTCAGCCAAGGGGACACAATACTGGCACACAACCATGGCCGCCCCAGGTGAAGAGGCGAGTGATAAGACCAGCTAGTAGCTATCTGCCGCACAGCGACAGCTCTGCCTTTCTCACACAGTCTGTATAGCCGTGCTTCGCAAATGTTCTGAGTGACTCACTCCTAATAATCCCTCAGACAGACAGGATGAAAGATGGGGAAGAGACGGGAAGGAGGAGAGTGGAGAGGCTGGTGGAGGGGAGAGTGCTGAGTTTAAATGGTAGCAGTTCTTACAAAGCGGTGTTGACTCACTCCCCTGAGAATCAGAGCTTAAATGTAGAACCACAGTGTCACTACCGTTCCACTAATGAGTGTTCCAATCCCAGGCCTGTCTGAGAAACGTTGACTAAGACTTCATGAGGTTGGTTTTTTTGCCCTAAAACATGTTTTGAATTTTGATAAAAGCAAGGGATTGTATTTTTTGTTAGCTGTCTTTCAGATGAGAGAGCCAGCCTGACCTCATGTAATTCTGTCCTGAGTCACTAAAGGCCTATCTGTGTTGTAACGGTAACTAATGGGCGGATTAACCAAGGGTGGGCGGGGCAGTTGCTGCTACCGTAGGTGAACACCACACAGGAAACTGGGGTTTCTTTTCTCACATTTGACATTGTGCCGGAAGTTCCCGTCTTTGTATAATAAGCGGTTCTATTTAAACTGAATGCTTTTATCAGAGGTACCATTTGCAACACATTGAAAAAATAAGGTGCACGTTTCCCGACATATTTAGTTTGAATCTAATCTCAGGCTTCAGCTTCAGTGATTTTCTCTTTGGTCCAGATGTACCAGCACGGCCGAGATCTGTGTGAGAGCCTGTGGGGGGATGCCTTCATGACGGTGGAGGATGAGGAGGATGAACGGGAAGGGGCGGAGGGGAACAGCAATGGTAACGGGGGACGCCCCTGTGGGTGCCTGACCCTCAGCCCCTCCGACAGAGAGGTGATCGCTGCCCTCAGGGCCCTGGAGGAAGACCCGGAGGAGTTAGACACCACCAAGAGCGGCCTGCCTCAGTACCGTGCCCCCTGCCACACGCACCCCCAGACCAAGCCTGCCGCACTGCCCCCACAGGCGCGGAGGAGCAGCGGCAACATTGTGATGCGGAAACGCTCCGTGGTGGTGGATGACGTGGAGGGTAGTGGGAGTGGCCTGTAGAAGAACCGACAGAATGGGATGTCTGAATCTGTAGCACGATGCCCTGCAGGTGTTGTTATATCCTGCTCCTTTAACAAACCTTACCTCACACACTGTGTCTGACATCAGTACTCATCATTAGTCATCATTACCCGTCAATTAAATGTCACTTCTACACCATTAATAGTCCCTGTCAGTGTTGGATAGTTAAATGTCAGTCATGTATGCTTGTTATCAACATATGTAGTCTTGCAGCTACATGAGTAGGCCTACAAATGTTAATATACTTAATCTCGTGAGGTGCCTGGGACTGGTGTGATGCGTATCATACTGTATAGTTCTGTTCACCCGTCAGTAGACTACAGTGGATAATTTACTAACTGCAGCTGTGTGTCTTTGGATGAGATGTACGTACCAATATGGAAGCAAACAATTGCTCAATCCTAAACCCTTTCCAGGCATACCTGTACTGACCTGTGAACAGGCTTGATATATTTTACTACAGTGATATAACGGTCTTCTTGTCATGAAATGTGTAGCTAAGAGGTAGTCTTGGGTGTTTGTGATAGTGGAGGCGACAGGATGTTAGTGAAAGTGGAAGTGTGAGGTGACCTAGGTGTTAATGATAGTGGAGGTAAGACATGAGACCTAGGGTGTTAATGATAGTGGAGGTAAGGATGACCTAGGTGTTAATGATAGTGGAGGTAAGACATGAGACCTAGGGTGTTAATGATAGTGGAGGTAAGGGTGACCTAGGGAGTTAGTGATAGTGGAGGCAAGACATGACCTAGGGTGTTAGTGATAGTGGAGGTAAGGGTGACCTAGAGTGTTAGTGATAGTGGAGGTAAGGGTGACCTAGGGTGTTAGTGATAGTGGAGGTAAGGGTGACCTAGGGTGTTAGTGATAGTGGAGGTAAGACATGACCTAGAGTGTTAGTGATAGTGGAGGTAAGACATGACCTAGAGTGTTAGTGATAGTGGAGGTAAGACATGACCTAGGGTGTTAGTGATAGTGGAGGTAAGACATGACCTAGGGTGTTAGTGATAGTGGAGGTAAGACATGACCTAGGGTGTAAGTGATAGTGGACGTAAGACATGACCTAGGGTGTCATTGATAGTGGAGGTAAGGGTGACCTAGTTGTTAGTGATAGTGGAGGTAAGACATGACCTAGGGTGTCATTGATAGTGGAGGTAAGACATGACCTAGGGTGTCATTGATAGTGGAGGTAAGACATGACCTAGGGTGTCATTGATAGTGGAGGTAAGGGTGACCTAGTTGTTAATGATAGTGGAGGTAAGACATGACCTAGGTGCTAGTGATAGTGGAGGTAAGGCTGACCTAGGTGTTAATGCTGGTGATTTACAGGACCATCATCAGATCTAAGTTGCTAACCTGCACACATAGGGGTCAGTCAGTTTGGTGTAAAAATGCTGCAGTAGCATTGCTTTTACAAATCACTTTTTTTTTATAGCTGGTGGAAGTCTTGAATTTCAGGACGAGGATCTGCTGACAGGACAGACTTAGACTGCTTATCTGTAAACACTGCTCTTGCCACAAAGGCTTTTGTGTTAGTTTGACAATGCATCAGCACTCTATCGAGGCTACGTCATTCAAGATGCTGCGAAGTAGAATTAGACCCAAACTCTACAGAGTGACAAGCTATAGAGTAAAGGACCAAAAGGGAATCTTAAGTGGGTTTAAGTGTGACAAGGACACCGGGTTTGGTGTTCTTTTGTTTCTTGACATCCTCAATAAAAACTGGATTTGTAAACCATTCCTTCCTGTTTAATTGTCTGCTATTTTTAGAGCCAGATGAAAATGCATGGTGAGTGTGTTCTGTGTGGTCTCAGTGCATCACTGTCACGTCCCCACAAGAACGCTATGGGGGCTATGAGTTGATTGGCTAAGTACGTCAGACTATGGCTGGCCCGTCAGAGTGGATGCATTTGTGAAAGACGGACCCTGACAGTCAATATGATAGTGCAGACATTGCTGCTTTGGTTTATAAAAGTTTATATAAATGTAAATAAACTTTCTTGACTGTAAATGTCACAAGAATGCCAACTATGCCATCTAGTGGAGAGTTTGAGTACCAGGGCTTATTATAGATAATTATCAGGACTTATTATAAATATTCAGGTTCAATAATAATGAGTTTACAAATACCCCAGAATATTACTTGGTGTTATGGTGCTGTTAGTGGTAGATGGCATATAGGGGGCAGAATACACTAAATCTATACATACACAGTCTTGATATGTTGGCTAAGCCTTATATAAATCAAGAAATTCACCTGTTAGTGTAAAATGAAGATGCTGTAGGAGATGCAGAGCCATAGTCGGGTCCATTTAGTGACTCCACACAGCTTGGGTGAGATAGACCTAAGAACCGAGACTAACAGGTCCCCCCTCGGACACAAAAGACAGGTTCTCATTTTAGAGCTGAACCCCATCAGGCCTGGGTCAGGTCTTAAGGATTCTATCTGGTCTCTCTGAACCTGCGAAGAATTTGTTTGGGCCGTCATCTTCGAAATCTAACACTTGCTTACAAGTGTCATACTGTTTTCTGGATTACTAAGAGACTGAATTTAGGTCATTGATTTCCAGAATTGTAATTCAGTATTTTCATATTGTAGTATGAAAAAAAAAACTCTTAGCGAGTTGAACAGGGAGCTTTATTAACTTCCCACTAGATGGTGCTATTCAGACATTCAATCAACAACGTCCCTGTTTCTCTGGATACAATGTTAAGCGATTTGGCGCATTGGTACAGATTACTCTTAAAGGTTTCATCTTATAAATGTACTGTATTCTGCCTCCCATTCTCTGTGTTTTAGAATGACTCCACATATAATAAACTCACTGGTTCTTGTCTGTGATAAAAGGGTGACGTGAGCCCGGTTATGTGTCAGGAAAGGATCATCAGTCCTCCACAGGTCAATAATGGTGAGCGCTTTATACTGACATCCATCTCAGTGTTATCACAATGTAAGTTACCATGGTAACATTGTACAAAATGTACCCATTCCTCCAGATCTCCCTCGTTTTGACATGAATTAACATATTAAAAAAGGCTGGAGATGCTGTATTAGACTGCTCAATTTAAGACCTATATTGCCTTTACATTCAACACGTAACCCCTCATTCGCACCGCATTGTGCTACTTCAGCCTCGTGGAAACTAGTGACTAGTAATTATTGAAAGAATCTCAGATGGCCATGGTGAGGTGGAGGAGTATGCCTGATGTTAGAGCAGTGTAGGAGATGGAGCCAGGAACCATGTAGTGGTAGAAAGGGGCTGGAGTACAGGAAAATAAACCCACCCTAGACCTTCATACGTCACCCACTTACATCACAGATGATACCACAGACACTCAGTGTGGGCCGAGGTAGCGAGAAGTGGTTTGGCACAAATGGGCAGGTTGGTTGTGTGTATTTAACCTATTGTCTCAGCCAGTAAATAACCAGCTTCACAGACACTCACAGTGTGTTTCCCCCTTGGGTGGGATCTGGGGAAACACAGCAGAATTTTGTATATGGCAATGGAACCTTTACTTCTGTCAGCCGTGACATTTCACCCATGCGGTTAAGAGGTGAAAACAAAACTTAACAGAAATTGGTGATAGATATTAAGTTATACGACACCAGGCTTGATTATCTTTTTATTGTTCATTGTGTTTGCTTTTCTTAATGTGTATCTGTATGTCTTTTCATTGTTGCTGTAATACAGACCTTAACTGCAAAAAACACCAAGGTCTCAGCTTTATTTCTCTGTATGAGGGTTACAAATAAAATACTTTAATGTGTCATTACAAAATAATTCACAATAGGGACAAAAAAATCACAATCATTTTCTTCTACGGAAACTGATTAACACTAAAAGATATAAAAATAGAGTACCATGCTTGTAGTTGGTATAGTGTTATTTTCCATGTTGGGGCAGAAATGGAAGGGCTGTAATGGAAATTAACTTATAGGCTTACTATATTTGTGTGACAGAACAAAAACAGTTTTAACCTTCCTCCAAAACAGCTGAAGTGAGAAAGTGTTTGAAAACTCCAGCGTTCAGCAATTCTTTTGATGTGGTTTTCGTTGATTTTCAACTGAAGTGTGCTGAATTGTTTTTGAAAGAGCTAGTCGGTTACATTATTATTCTTGCTTGGCTTGCTACTGAGCCTACATCATTAACTGCCTTAACAGGACAGAATCCCCCATCCTGTTTTACTGAGAGCATCTTGTGCTCACTGAATAACTCTTCTGTCAGCCAAAGACTGCAACACGACAGGAGGTCTCAATTGTTTGCCAGTGCTGAAGAGCTTGAATTAAGAAAACAGTTTGGATAAGAAGTAACATTTTGATGATGACTAATTCTCAATTAATTACATTTCACCAGGACTTCTCACATTTCTTCAGTCTCAATTTAAATGGAACAGGGCCATTCATTTTTGTCTGTTGATGTGTCCCCCCCATCAATGTTCTTGAGATTCCAACTCCTCCGTACACACAGATGCTTTCACACACACAAGATATCTCCCTGCTCAAGCTGCCAAACAATGTGGCATCTTTAGACAACCCCAGCATTCCAACAGCCACTGTCACTTCCTTCCATGTGCAGTCATTACAATATTATAAGACCCAAATCTGTCCTAACTTCTGTGGTGTGTAGAGGCGGAGTGGCCATCTGGCATTTGCCCCGAATACCAGTTGGGCTGGTTAATTTTCAGCTCAGCGAGGCTGTCCAGTTGTTTTTTAGTGGGGGAAATGTTTAACTATCTGCCTATCTGGGGGCCTCTAGGAAATGGACTTGTGTGAGGGTCTCAAGGTAGGTGTTTTTTGATGATGCCTTGTCAAAAACATTTTTTATGTTAAAATAAATATAGGAAGTCTCATTCCTCTTATTTATATGAAGAGTGTTGTTAGATGGAGGGAAATTACCAGAAAGCTCCCCTCAGTGACACATTTTAAGGAAAAGAAAGGTACTGTGCTGTTCTGAACACAAAAGCACTGTTGCATTGATTGTATAGCCAATTTCATATGCGGCCTACATGAGGCCTCTCTCCTTGTCTTCTTCTAAAAACCAATTGGAGAATATTTCAGAGGGATGGAAGCTTGTGCTTTGTCATCCAGTATGTCCTGAGAAGGAGACTAGGAGAGAAAGGAGGAGGGGTTTGCAGTGTAGATCTTTCCAGTATCTTCCAGTAACTTTAAATCAGCTTTATATCATAAGAATTACATGACAACTAGCTATTTATTGTTCACACTTTTGTTGATGTTTAGGCCTACATTGGCCAGATAGTAGATGTAAGTAAATAAATAAAGTCCTCTTTCCACACAGCTATCATTCGTCATGAACTCATATCATTAGCAGGTCTTATTTTACATTTATAAATTGCATAGACACTTAGATGATGAACAACATGAAGCCGATATCATTTTAAAAGAGACTTTACTTAAATATACATTGCACAAATTAAAAAAGACATTGTAAACATATATGACATTAGTTTGTCAGGATCAACCTGTCAATCAAAATAACTTACACATTTAATGAATGCAGCATTGAAAGAAAAAAGTACAAACAATACAATAAAATGTTACCATTTTATGTTACCACTCTGCCACGTGGTCTCTGGTTTGCTTTTCTAGTTGCTCAGTTCGACATTTCTACCACTGGCAAGTCCAAATTTACTGTTCTACAGATCACCACATCATAACTAACCACACATTATTATGTGTAGCCCAGTCGGTCACTATTTACCCATGATACATCACGGTTATGATGCTCTCGAAAATGGTCAGTCTCTGTTCAGTCTATGGTTCCTTGAGCAGTGTCCAGCATATTTGGAAGTACTATTTCGGTCAGACTTTTACCCTAACATAGAGTAGGCCTAGCCGACAGAAACTGCGCCCCTATTGTCATAACCAACAATAGCCTTTCGTTTAAGGGCCTATTCCAGTGCTGTTCATGTTGAACATTCCTCCAGTGTTGTCACTTTTAAATCATTAGGCCTAATTTCTCTCCGTAATGCAACCGTGTTTACATTTAAAATGCCTCCATTTTGCTCGTCAACATTAGCTGACAGCCGCTGCTTACATGTGTCAGGACTTTCTGTTTGAGCTGGGCGACTTGTTCACGAAGCACAGTCGCCGTGTTGTTGAGGCCAGCGTTGTCAGACTTCAGAACTTTCACCTTGTCTTCCAGTCGGGCTATGCGCTCCAGTTTGCGCCGACGGCATTTGGTTGCTGCCAGCCGGTTTCTCAGCCTCTTTCGCTCGGCCTTGATGATCTCTTGGTTTTCCATGTCGATCGGGGACATTGGCGGGGAACCGTCGCTGCTGTGTAGATCAGGTACGGTTTGTGGTTCTTCTTTGAAAGCCAAAAGGCGCTGTGGGTGGACTCCAGCTCCAGGTAAAGAGTGCTGAAAAGGATGTGACGCGTGCGTGGAGTTCTGGTGATGACCCTGCTGGTGGTGCGGTGGTAAATAGCTGATGGTGGTACTGGGGTAACTGGATGCGGAAGAGAGGTTAGTGTTTGGGCAATAGGCGTTCAGTGTTGTGTAGATGGGAGGCTCGGGCTGCAGGGAGGAGCCGAAGACACTAGAGGCCGCCGCCGAACAAGTCGTCACACCTCCGGCTCCAATAGACACGTTGGGCGGGGGCATTGGCATATGGTTTATCTTGTGGAGCTCGTCCAGGGCTTTTACGAAGCCCTCCGCAAAGCCCTCCTGCTCATCAGTGATGCCGCGATGTCCCCAGTACTGACCTGGGGTGGGAGTAGTAATTATGCCGTTACTATTTTGAATGATTAGCCTTTCGAGTTCGGGGGAAGCAAGCTTCAGTGACCCGACGTCCTGGTGCGCTGTCTGGTACAGGTCAGACTTGAGGTTGCGATAAGGCTCCGTCAAATTCAAATTCATATTCTGCTTTAGGATTTTGTAGTCATGCAGTGCAGCATCAGAGTGGCCGTAAGCCGAGAGAAATGAGTCGTCATGATAGAAAGGCTGCTCCATTTTTTGTTTGTTTTGTTGAAGTCGAATGAAAGTGAGCTTACCAGTTTTGTTAAAACTGTCTCAGGGAATTGGTCAACAAATGACAGCTAGCAAAAGCATGCATCAACGCAAACAGCAATGTCCCAAGTAAAAAACGAAATGTCACTTCTAAAAGTACGAGGGAAATCCAAAATGTAGAACAACAGAGAAGTGGTCCACGAAGACTGTCAACAGATGTATGACAGAAGCACTGTGATCCAATAACTTGTTTCCTCCTTAGTCTCTTTTTCAACCTTGTATAAGAATACAAAAAACACCCGTTATGATGTTCTTTGAGGTAAGTTCGCTCTCCGTGTGAGCAGTCACTACGCTGTTGTATATATAGGCTACACACCGAAACACACACACAGAGATACAGGCTGACAAGATTTGTGAAGTGATTGGATAGAAGCTCGGTGCACGCCCCAACAATAAAACGTCAGCGTTATGACACGATTGCCAGGAACAAACCTACTTGGGTTGTAAACAGGCGTCTGTAGACAGGAGTTAGTAAAGCAGGCGATGGGCTGGAATAAGACTATATTACTTTAGTATGGTAATGCACTACAAGCTTTCTAATAATTTTTCAACGTGTTCATAGGCTGCTGATATACATTATTTCGTGATCTGATATATTATAACTGTAATAAGATTACTGTTATGTTCCACACTTTACATTGTTATTTTGTTACAAATTGTATGGCAGTAGGTCAATTACTAGGCCTATGTGAATGCTACGTTGATGGTAATTTGCAATTCAGTAGTTAATGTGTCTGTAGGACTTGCATATAACAGGAATAACTAATAATGTTGTGCTGAAATTCTATTTGACTGTTCTGTAGGCAAATGCCATATCCAAATGCCGCGTTTGGGTTAATGATACAATAAGACCAAATCATATGTGTATTCACCATGTATTGACGCGTTCGTCGGAGGAGGAAGTCCGGGTTCCATATTTGGGCATGCTGACGCGATAGTTCCTCTGAAAGAACCGGGAAGCCAAGTCCGCTTCATTCCAGCAACATTCCTGCTTTTAACAGGCCGGGCTTGTGAGACCTAGGGACTTTCTGTTTGAATACCTTTCGATTCTCATTTACATTTTGTATTTTTGGAGAGTATTAAGTTAATCACCTTTACTGAGTTCATGGTTACCAATTTATTGAATGTAGCCTAGCACATAAGTCTGATCGAAATTTATCAGTTCAAATTAATTAAATGTTTTCTAACTGTTGTGGAGACGTTGCCTTAAGACATGTCTTTCAGTAATGTTCAGAGAGCCTTGTTATACCTAAGGAGTCAGGGAACTCTCAACCATTCTCTTCTCAACTAGTGTGGCTTCTCTACTGAAAAGGATAATGGCAACTAATTTTTCATTCTGATGTTAGCATCCAAAGTTTGTCCAGGATTGAAAGCAGATATCTACCTGGAAAGTGAAATAGATGGAAACTATGGAGGAAGATAAAACAAAGCCTACAGGTGAAGTGAAGGATGAGAAAATACAAATTGCCCATGCACAAGGATGGTTATGGACAAGAATGATTAGGGTTAGCCTAAGCAGCAATCATGGTTAATGGGTTTGCCAGATACAACAGTGAGTCACCAAGCCAACACTCTGAAAAAAGTATGATGCCAGGATTTGTAGATCGTGAGACAGGAGTTGCCTGTAGTAATTTAAGTCCTCTTCAACACCGCCAGAAGCTTAATTGACATAGCTGGATTTGATTGGTTGGCAAACCTTTCTTGTTTGACTACTAAGCAGCGATTCTATTGAGGAAATGTCTTTTGTATTTCAGAAAAGGTTTTTATTAAAAGTTTGAAAAACTGTACAAACATGAGTACCAATTAGTGTTTTCAGAATTTACATTTTTCCAAAGTATTGTTTGTTGATGGCTCTCTGTTTTTGCTGACTAATCCTGCTAACATTGATCACTCAAGATTTTTAAATGAGACCGGGTTGAGTATGTTCAGCTAGTGTTGGCATTTGGTATTTGGGTTAAGCCTTGAAAAGAAATTGACCCCCTAAAATTGTCTTCATAGTTTTGAACTCACAACCTTCAATGTCAATGGCTTAACAACACATCCACCATCCCTGCCCACAATGCCATAGTAAACATTCTGTGAAAATGCAGATATAACAGTTTTTAAACGATATAACTGATTATTTACACCATTATAAACAAGATGTTTTTGAATGCTGATTGGTTGAAAGTCATGGTTTATTAGACTGTATACCATGGGTATGACATCATAATCCTTTTGACTGTTCTAATTGCTTTTTTAACCTGATTATAACATTAATAATGCATTTCTGGGGCTTGTGGTGTATTGGTAATACCATAGCTGTATCCACATTATGCATCATGCCTAAGAACAGCGCTTAGCCGTGGTACAGTTTAATGGCCTCATGCCAACCCTCTCATGCCTTATTGCTTAATTACAATCTGGGTGGTTCAAATCCTGCTTAAAAACTAAATAGTTAATGGATTTTTGGCTGCAGTAGTGCCATTTTGTACTAAATTCTACAGCTTTCATCACAATAATGATGATTGGGCAGCAGAGTTAGCATACCCCTACCTCTGGATGATATAGCATGTGAGGATATAACCCAGCCAAGATACTTAGTGCATAGAGAGAAAAGGAGAGGACCTAGAACTAGGTCCTGGGGAATACCAGTAGTGAGAGACCATGGGTCAGACACAGATCTTGTCCACGTCACTTGGTAGGAGTTTCCTGCCATATAGGATGGAATCCAAGCATGTGCCAAGCCAGAGATGTCCTGCCTGAGAGGGTGGAGAGGAGGATGTGATGGTTCACAGTGTTGAAGGAGAATATGACGTGATGGTTCACAGTGTTGAAGTAGAATATGACATGTGATGGTTCACGGTGTTGAAGGAGAATATGACATGTGATGTGATGGTTCGCAGTGTTGAAGGAGAATATGACATGTGATGTGATGGTTCACAGTGTTGAAGGAGAATATGACATGTGATGGTTCACAGTGTTGAAGGAGAATATGACATGTGATGTGATGGTTCACAGTGTTGAAGGAGAATATGACATGTGATGTGATGGTTCACAGTGTTGAAGGAGAATATGACATGTGATGTGATGGTTCACAGTGTTGAAGGAGAATATGACATGTGATGTGATGGTTCACAGTGTTGAGGGAGAATATGATTGCATTGGGCAATCTCTCCCAATGCTCCGTGTAATGCAGAGTGGAGTGGTTGTTACTGGCACCCCATCTACGTGAACTGATTAACTGTGAGAGACACCAATTAAAGACACCTATACCTACTTCTATTATGATAAACAAGTCCATCCAGCTTGCTGTACATAAGCAGCCCAAGTCAGTGTTCGGGTCGAACTGCACCCGTAGTTAGACCCAATGACAGTACATTTGATTTGGCTTTGAACAGATCAGGTTCTGTTTACTCCCCATCACAACTCTGTGTATATTCAGAGGAGGGAAATATGAGTCCCATACAGTGCACCTGTTTTGGTTGATGAGAAGCCTGCCTTTGTCTCTTGTATGTAGTCTTTCTATCAACGACACAAACACGGCTCAAACCCCACAGATCCCATTGCAGTTCATAGAACATGGCAGTGAAACCGCTGTCTCACTCATGTTTAAATGCATCAGGGGCTTACCTGAAAAATCTGTCTCCCTCATCTTAATTATATTAGTCCTTGTATTTTCCTTCACAATTCTTGGCACTCTGATCGACACATGTCAGTAGAGCTATAAAACCTCTGATGTAGGGATGGGTCCAGCTTTCAACACGTTTAGCCTTTGGGAACAAACCAGAAGCACCAATCTACGTCATCATGTATTTAGTATGAATGGTACATTCAGTTTATGTATTTGTTAAGAAAAATACTGTTCAGGTCTGTGGACTAACTTCTCCCAAGGCTTGAGGACAAAATAATCACTGTTTAAAGTCCAACACAACAACTGCACATTCTTTTCATGATATGTGACACATGAAATGAAATTGTTGAAACCTGAAGCTGTGTCTTGCTTTATTTCATGACGTATTTTGAGATAATAGCTATCTTTTAGGTAATTCTCAGGTATTTAGGGACAATTGGAAACGTGCCTTCATGCATTGTACTCACAAATAACAATTACAACAGCAAATAATTACTCTACCAACAGCGTTAGAACGGCTTTACAACCTTAGCTTGTTTTGTTTGGTGCACTTGATGCCGCTCTACAGGCTTTACTGACCATTGAAGAGCTCACTGTCCTGCCTGTCTCATCACACTACAATCAGGGCCGGCGTTTTGTTTAAAATGCTTAAACTGAACCCTAGAACCATGATTAAAGTTTAAATCTCCAATGTTGAGCCAAAAAAGTGTGATTGAATTATGTGAGATTTTGTTAATATATTTTATACATAAAGTTACCTCAGTAAATCTGTTTCTGCACTATCTTTATTACCTAACTTATCTGCAGATATAGGCAACAGAGTAATGCAAGTCATGCAGCCAGAATAACAGCTTCCATGGATTCAATTTGGTTATTAACATTCACCGAAAGGTTTCTGAACAACGTATCAATATATATAATAACACAGCATCAAATGGTGTATATCATAAAATAGTATGAAAACAAAAATGTGATTTTGGTCTTAATTTTCAGAAGATAAATTGTGGTGTTGTGTAGGGTGTAGTCATAATTATGATTGTGAATTCAATTCAATCACCCTCCCATGAAATAAAAGCAATGTAAAAGGTAAATATGCTTAATCTACCCTACCTCAAAAAAGTCTGAACTCAACAAACCATTTTATGATTTGTTTTTCTAAAACAAAATTCTTAATTCTTGTTTCTCAGTGTGTGTACTTGTGTCAAAGTGTGTGTTTTTGTGGTAACTCTGGAAAGGAAGAGGGAGGGCCTGGCCGCTTGGCAACAGACTTGGTTTTCACAGTTGGGATCACATGGATAGAGGCCAAAAAGAACTGAATGTTACCTGTTCCTGGGTGGGTATGGGAAAGGCAAGCCTTGGGGTGTAAGTCATATACGGTAAAAGTTCACACTTTGTGTGTGTGTGTGTGTGTTTGTGTGCGGGCCGTTTGGGTATATTAGTATGTGTTACAACAGATGTTCTTGCAGCTGTGCGAACATCTGCAGGGAAAGAAGTGGATAACATGGTCATTGTTTCATATACTGTTTTTCAATCTGACATCTGCGTGTTTTTATTGTATTGACATTTTCAAGAGCCTTGTTACAATTACAGTAATCGTTATCTCTGATGAACTAAGCAATAACACTATTGTTGCAGCACCATCTAGAGATACTGTGATGTTAGCATTCATTTCAAAGGCTAGCTATTGTTAAAACTACAATATGTTTTTCTTCTTGACAGTAGTTATGGAGTAACTCTAGCATAACAGACAGCCTTATAAACAGATAATATAAAGGGTTGATATACAGTAGCCAGTAGATAGACATGCATAACTCTGTTCCTTAGCTTTTCCATTCTCCATTTTGATCAATATTACCTTCAGGAGAATAAATCCCCTGGAAATGCGGAATTTGGGACTTTTCCATGGGCTCCACAGACAAATAAGGTTCTCACAATAAGAAGCTTATCTGAGCCTTCAGTCCCCCACCTCCCCACAACCATGCCATTGTCCGTCTCCTCCTCACAACCCTGCTATTGTTAGTCCCGGCTCGCAACAGCCTCAGCCACTGTTCAGGACTCTTTCAGAGGACAGGCCTCCGATTGGCTGGAAGCTCCCGCTGTCTGACTCACCCTGGCTGGAGGAGTCTGTGTCAATCAGAGGTCAAATCTCAGAGACCAACAAGTCCTCTGAGTTTTTCCACTGCCCTTCAAACTCTGCAGTACTACCCAGCCAGTAAAAAGATGGGGTGAGAAAGTGACCATAGAGGGGAACGAGAGAAAGACGGGCTTAGTTGGATGGGGGTTGTGAGTGCCCTGTTGGCTGACTCCTGACTGAGGTGGTGACTCTCCCGTTGGGACATAATGGGGACTGTCATGCCATGGTCTTCTGTGGTCAGTGTTGTGAAGCTATATATAGAACCGTCATTAGCTTCATCGTCGTTGTCATCATCAACAACACCACATGATGGACATAATAGTGTTTTTCTCAAGTTTGAGCTGTTGATCTAAACAGCTTGAATTAATGACGATGGATTGCTGACTATTAATGTCGTGGTCAGCTGATGGACAGTATAAAGATAATCTGTTTCCTCTGTTCATTGTGATCGAAAGGGTCCTTCTTCTGATTCTGTCATTCTTAGGTTCTCAGGTACTGCAATGCCCAGACACACAGGCTTTACGGCTAGAGACCACCCTCTGCAGCCCATTCTGGGCCTGTCACAACCTCTTACGCACAGGTTTTAGATAAAATGGGGGAAAAGCCTTTTAGGCGGACACTCGGCCCCACGCTTTGCACTGTGGTACAGCTAATGGCACAAAACTAATTCTAGCTAGCCTTTGTCGCTGACAAGGTCCCGTGTTCACCAAGCTCAGCGAACGTGAAGGAGCCAATGGGAGAATGAGTCAGGTTGCTGGCTCGGGTACTGGGAGCAGGACAGAGAGGTCCTGTTAGTCAGCTATTGGTTGAGGTTATTGATGTCAGGGCCGGTAGGTCAACACCGTTGTCTGTCTCCCGACTCTGTCACCTCTGCTTTTACTCTGCTCCATCACCACTCTCTCCCATCAGTGCACTGTTAACGAAGGGATGTGCAATCACTAGAACAAACGCTGAATGTGCTGTTAATGAGATTGCCCTATACAGAAGAACAAGCCTTCAGCACAAGACAAAATGTAGTATAACATAGGAATGCCGGGGTGAGCGAGCAGGACAGAAAACATTATCCTAGTGGGTAAAATCTCTGCGAGGTTAGTAAAACCAAGGAAAAATATAACTTCTGCCGGTCCACATTTAGAAAAAGTATATTTTCTGCCTAGAGGTTAAGTTTAGGGTAGCATTTACAACGAGGGTTAGGCTTACAATTAGGATTAGTGATACAGTTAATCTTACCTAGGGTTAGGTTTAGGTGGGGGTTCATGTTAGGTTGAGGTTACAGTTAGTTGTTAGGGAAAATAAGATTTTGAATGGCTATAATGTTTGGGATCCTGACAAGGATAATGAAATGTGAAATGAGTGTAGTGTGAGTATATCGTGTGTATGAGTGAGAGATATGCTGATAAGATAGCCAAGATTTCCTTCCCAGACTTCCCAGAAAAGACAAATCAAAGATAAGAAGATTTTTTTCTTCCCTCAAAATCCAATCACTTTTTTTTTTATCTTAATGTCTTCTCCTTCTGACTCCTTATGGGTTCTCCTTTGAGTTGGCCTGTTTAGTTATGGTTTGGCTTGGCATGAATGTTTTCTGTTTGTGTTTGCTATTTCTCTTTTTTCTATATGACTCCAATGCAGCATTGTTTTTATTAAAAGTAAGTGACACCAGTTTATTGCCATGTCAAACCTTGTGGAGCTCATAAAGTATGGTTTTATAATAACACAAATCATGCGGCAGTCAGAGAGTGATTTCCCTCTCAGAACATTCTGCCGACCCAGGCACTTTTCAAAGCAGCAGCTTATTGATTTACAGCTGGCATTACATACCAGATGTCATAAATAAATTAAAATGTAGAGACAAATCAAATATCTGTGTGTAACCTGCCAATCGCTCTGTGTCACACTGCAGAGATGCTTCATTCTCCGTCAACAGTTGTTAATGTTTAGGGGAGTCTGGTCTGTTTCCTGGTTTCTCTTTTTGGCCATCTGAACCAGCTAAACCGCTGTGGAAAAGTTGACAGTGTTAGAAGGCTTCAGGTCATTGTAATAACATTTACCTGGGAATGGTGGCCAGGGAATCCCTTCGGGAGACATGGACATGTTGAGGTCATGACCTTGAAAGAAATAACGTCATTGGCTGGGTGAAATAGTGAGATAAAGAGTGAAAGGGGATGACAGTGCTGTGAGTAAGTACAACTCACATACACATTGAAACCAGAAACTCACAACAAATGGCAACTTATCATGTTTATAGAAAGGCATTTCACACTGTTTATTATTGCACATTATTTTTGTGCAATAATAAACAGTGTCTCACAAAATATTGTAATTTACAAACAGCAGGGCAATTCAAGGAACTACGATGTAAGCAGTTTCAGAGTTTTTTTTTTGCCAACACACTAGAACCACAAAGGTCTGATTTTGGCCACGTCTGCAACTCCTGTAAAGCCTCGGGGAGACATGCGTGATTTTGTAACCGAGTGTCATTCCACAAGGCCAGGATTTGAGCGTGTACTAAACAAGCCCAGACACTGATGCCCTCAAGAAATGCATGTAAACCCCCCCCCCACACACACACACATAGACCCACTCACACACAAACCCACTCACACATACACCCACACCACACATACACCCACACCACACAAACATACACTCATACGCTTGATTCAGTGAGGTGATGATGCAAATGTACAGATGCTGTATCTTAGTTTGATCATCCTGTTGTTGCTGGAATTTTTCATCCAAACCTCCAGCAAATATTCAAGATTTAATGTCAGACTTAATTTGCCATAGCAAAAATGTATCAAGATTATCATATATGCAATATTTCACATTTCCTGTTCCTGAGGGACTGTTTTTACAAAGCCAACTGTGTCTAACTAACATCCTACCTACCTGTAAGTTTCAAGTTTGTTGCTTTGAGTGATGGAAATCCTAGTGGGTGTAGACGGGCTACCATTACCTCATGCAGCTCAATTAGCAGTCTGCGGTCTGTCTGAGGTACAATAATTACCACACATTTAATGTAGGTTACCTTAAGTAGTACATTTAAGAAACTCACTCCGAATATAGACTCGGCAAATTTCATGCACAAATTACAATTTAATTGTTTGTGCGGCTCAGTTGTTTACTTGTAGCTAATATTTGAGTTTTGGGTATGTGCAAGCCAGAAAGTACAATTCCTTTATTTGCACACTACACACACTAATATAGGCCACTCTAATGAATAATATGATGTACAATCCTCCTCACTCTCCCTAATTTCATCAAAAATGCAATAAACTAACTGGTTGAAGTTGAGGAAAACCAGAATAGACAGAAATAGACAAATAACTATTCCCACACATGAAAACTAGCAACACAGAAATCTTGTAGGTCTCCGTGACATTAAAATCCTCCTCAACTTGTTTTACCTCAAGGAACGACAGAACATCTTCCACTCATCTTTCAATCTGATAGTTAGCGGTTAGTCATCTTCTCAGTGCCTGTCAAGCAGCTCGCTTCTTCCTCACTCCACATCACAGTGATGGACCAGGCCAAGTCAGGGGTGTCTTCATGCATTATCATGTGTTTACTTCAATTTTCATGTAGGCACTTGTTAATTAATAATTTGTTGCATGTTTACAAGAACATATTTTTTTACAGTGTGTGTCATCATGGTGAGCTGTGATTGTTTTAGTTTGTCTGTGTCCCTCTCAACGGTTTTCTGTTTCAACACATTTGCACAACCTATCGAGAACAATTTATGAGAAATATCATATCAAATGCAATATTTTAAGATGCTTTGCCTCTGTGATGTATCTCAGTTTGTCTTTATATTCAACTCAATTCAACATCTGATTTTGATCAGTTTTCGTTTTTTTAACCAGTTTTCTCTCCGTAATGTACAATGCTGCCAGCTCACACTTCCTTCCAAGATGTACTATACAAGTACAGTGATCCCATCTCCCTAGCAGTTCATTTTGATCCTCAGTTTTAATGGGGTTCTGGTGAATCCTTCAGTTTAAGGCGAGCGAACAGAAATAGCAAAACAATGCCCAGCGGCTAGAGGCTCCCATCCATAATGACCCTTGTGTTGTTTGAAGAGGCCCCTCCAAAAGGCTGAGCAGGTGGGAGTGTAGGTGGTCCACTCCTGCATACGCACACACAGCTTTCATCTAGTCTTCAGTTTCTGTGCGCAAGCAGACACACTCACAATGCCTGTTCTCCATTGTCTGTCTGTTGATGTCTCTTTAAGACACAGCACTCTTGCTGGCTTGCTCTCGCACAAGCAAACACTCCTACAACCCTCATCCTTCATTTCTCATAGATGTCTTCCTCTTGCTCTCTCACAGCTGAAAGAAGATGTTTTATCCATACTGAAAAGGACTGAAACAATATTCCTGCTGTTTTCACGGGAAAATAAATCAACTACTTGGTTTGTCCCCTTCTTTTGACCCATTAGCATTTGATTAGCACTATTTTTGTGTATCTCCATGGAACAGAGTAACTGTATACAGCCCACTTCAGTGACTGATAATAATCATAATGTCAGGATGCACAGACTCTATATTCATCAATTTGAGGATTGATACAAATTCTTAATAGGAATACCAGTACAGCACACCTGCATTTTTCTGTCAACAATTCCTATAGTTTAGGCCTATTAATGATTTGAAGAAATATAGCCACAATAAGCAAATTTGATCCCTTAAACATCCCCACTGTAACAATGACTAATAGAGAGAGTTGCACTCTCACTTGGTCGTTATTGTGATGCACCAGCACCAGGGTCTATCAAATAGTGATGTGGTTACTGAATGATTGCCAGCGAGAACCTTATTCCATCAACACCCAATTAGGTCCTGAAACAGAGACGTATTTCACACAAGGAAACCACATTCTGCTGAATTCTAACCAGCATTTAAACCGTTAAATGTATTTTCTTCCACCGTCCAAAAGTCTGACTGCTCAGTGCTCGCCATGGCAGTCACTCTTGTGACCGTCCGCCTTCCAGGTCCCCTGTGTGATGACAGGCCAAGTATTCATGTGTTAGATGTTACTTGGTTACATCTTCTCCCAAAACCATGGAATTGAAAACGTCTGACTCATTCCTGTGTATGAAAGCTTATATTGAATCCAGAGCTTGTATTGGTATTGGGAAAGAGGTTTTCTCATTAAGTTCACTTATGTAGATAAGTAGATTTGTGTTTTTATGCTGACTCGCATTCAAGCAAGGATGTTGTGGATGATTGCATGCAGATGGATCCAGAAAGACACTGCTGATCACGAAGACTTGCACTTTCAGCACATTGTGAGAAAATCATGAGCACACAAGACAGTAACATAAATACTTCCATACAGTCATACCTAAGTATTGCCTACATTGGAAAATGAGTATTTCAGATTTCAAACAAAACACCATGACTATATTCAGCCCATTTAGTAAGTCTTGAAAAGTGTTACAAGAACCCACTGGAAAGTGCTGTATGAAGTGTTGATGTAAGGGTATATTGCGGTGAGTTCTGTCCCCGTAGGACAGCAGGCTGTCGTGCCTGTCTCTCGTTGCTCAGGACCTGAGGCTCAGATGGCATCGAGCATCTGTCCTGTCAGACCACATCACACAGCCCGCCCGTAACCAGCCGTCACAAACACCTGAGTTGTATCAGCCCTCTCAGAGTTCGCCAATAATGATAGGCCACAGCCTCCTCTCTCTGTCTTTCTCTCTCTGGCTTCTCTCCCTCTCTCTTCCGTGTTTCTCTCCCCGCTCTCTGTCTTTTACAACTTGCACCTGCATTTGACCCTCCTGCGCGGCTCCTTGAAACACTGATCTGGGTTACGGTTGGCTCTGCGATCCCTGGTCCGCGGTCTGCCCAGGTTGCCCACATCCACAACGTCTCGCAGCAGGAGGAACACATGAGGTTGCTGCGTGCATGGAGCTACTTAGACAGGCCCCTGATACCCATGTGGACCCCCCCCCTGAACCATTCACACCACCACACATTCAATCAGGATCACAGAGAGGAACCATGTCCCCCGGCAGGTCATCTGCTGTATAAAACATAATCACATCAGCTCCAAGTACCCTCTCTCTCTCTCTCTCTCACTCTCTCTCTCTCTCTCTCTCAGGTCTCATTCTTTCCTGTGGTTTCTTCACATGTCCCCCTGGTCTTTGTCTCCACAGAGGACACTTCCTGTGCCACAGCAGTGTTGCCACGCCCACACAGGATGTAAAGGGGGCAAATATGCAAAAAGAAAATCACATCCTGTGTGTGTGTACAGGTTTTACTATCCTGGTGGGGACCAAAAATCTTTTGTAAGAATAGTAAAACAAGGAATGTTTTACCTTGTGGGGCAATTTCCCCAATCCCTCTAAGGAAAATACTATTTTCGGCTGGTAAAAGTTATAGTTGTTCTTAGGGATAGGGCTAGGTTGTAAGAGTTAGGTTTATGGTTAGGTTAGGACTTAGGTTAAGGATTAGGTTTAGGGTCAGGGGTTGGGTTTAAAATATGTGGATGATATAGAAAATGTAATCATCCAAACACTATGTTGTGTAAAAAAAAAATATAGAAACAGATTTTTTTCTAAAAGGTATCTAAACAAGTTTTTTTTACCCAGGGTCAGTTGGAGAGCTTTATTGCAGCGTGGGATGTCCACCATCTGATGCTGTGTTAGCCTACAAATGAAGACACATCACAACCATAAGAAGAAACCAGGAAGTTGGAAAAGCCTCAGAGGCAGACATAGAGAGGGAGAGGGACCCAAGGAGACAAATGAGTAGTATACAGGGACACAATGTATAGCTGATCAGGGGAATAAGAGGTTATGGACACACCAACCTGGAGGAGGCAGGGCAGACACAAGGTCAGACAGGCAGACAGACAGGCAGACAGACAGGCAGACAGACAGACAAGCAGACAGACAGACAGGCAAGCAGACAGACAGGCAGACAGACAGACAGACAGACAGGCAGACAGACAGACAGGCAGACAAGCAGCCAGACAGACAGGCAAGCAGACAGACAGGCAGACAGACAGACATACAGACAGACAGACCCTGCCTTTGAATGGTATTCTTTTCAGGACAGTTTCATTCGAATGTTTTCTTTACCCCATTGCGGTTGTTGGTGTCCAACTATAAACCTAGTAGACTTGATGAACATATGTTAGATAACACTAGGGTTTTGGATTTGGGAGAAGATTATATGTTATTGGCCATGGATGATATCAGAACATTTCAATGGCCAAGACTATTGTCCTTATGTTCCGTGTTAGAGGTGGAGTGTACGTGCGTGTGTGTCTGGTGTTCGGGGGAAGGTGTGTTTGGTGTTAGGGGGCCTTTTTTGTCCGTGTATGGTGTTAGAGGTGGTGTGTGATGGTGTTGGGGTGATGATTGTGTTCAGGGTGGTGCGTCTGTGTGTTTGCTGTTAGTGGTGGTGTGTGATGGTGTTGGGGTGGTGTGTGATGGTGTTGGGGTGGTGTGTGATGGTGTTGGGGTGGTGTTTGTGTTCAGGGTGGTGCGTCTGTTTGTTTGCTGTTAGTGGTGATGTGTGCGCTACAGAATATGTGGGAATGCCCTGAGCCCTCCGAATAGAATGTTTTGTGTACAATCAATAGCATCACTACTGTAAGCGATAAAAGAGCAATGGTTTGAAGTGTGTGTGCTGCCTATGTATGTGTGAATGTGTGTGTGGGCTGCAAGGCCACCCTCTGATCATCTCCTTGGCAGCCGCTATGCTGAAGTGCACTCTGGGTGTTCAAGAGGCCTCCCATAACAAGAGAAAAAAGACACAGACACACACACACACACACACACACACACACACACACACACAGACGCATTCTGAATGCTTCATCAGGGTTGACAAGCTCTTTTGGTTTACAGTCTTGGCAGGACCTAGAATCATCTCTGCAAGGTTGTGTGTTGAGTTATGATGCCCCCCCAACACACACACACACACACACACACACACACACACACACACATGACACACTCCCTCCCCTTCACTTGTTTGATGTGGTCTTTGGAGAATGCTGTTTAAAGAAATTCTTCTCTGGCTTTGAAGTCTCCATTTCCCTTTCTTTTTCAAGTCTTTTATCTTGTGATAGCTGGGTGAGAAAAAAAACAGACGGGGATGAAATTGGATACTTGTCCTACATACACTATTCACCTTGCGTTATGAACTAGAGACGTTTCTCCAGACAACACTATTGTTTGGTTCAGGAATGGGTAGCTACACGCCAACCTCACCGAGCACTGGGATTTTACCGTTGACAGGATTCTTTTGATACAAATGCCTTGGGTGAACTGTTTTGATGTCATTCCAAGTAACAGTGTTTATCAAACACTGTTATGAGGGCTGAAGTCTGGATCTTCTCTTGGTACACTTAGTCAAATACAGCGGGTGTCATTTTGGACTTTTCACTCCAAAGAGGCAATTACTTCAAAGGTCTTTCATCTGCGGCTGAAGTACATTCCTGGTCTCCGACACGCTCCAGTCATTGCATGTAATTCAGTTTGAAGAAGGTGACAACACAGTTTAGAAACCTCATTGTACAAAGACGCAAGGACATGTACACCCATGCACTGTTTTACCCATGTCTTGTTTTAAAGCACGGTCTTGACAGCAACACTACTTTGATAGTACTGAGTATTTTGCTGTGGTTAGTTCCTGCTGAAGTCTGGTTTACACTCCAGTGACAGGAACAGTAAACTCAACTTTAGTTGTAGTTCATGAACAAAAAGAATTACCATAATGGACCATGATTATATACTGAGCCTTTCAAAATAATTGGCAAAACGGCATTGTTGTTTATACTTACACTCAAAATACATGCAACAATTTCAAACGTTGTCAAGAGAATGGATTATCTTGGCAAAGGGGAAATGCTCAGTTGTGATATAAACATATTTGTGTACAAAATCAGAGACAAAATGTGTTTTGTGCATATCTGTCTTTTAAGTGAGATAAAATGATTAAATTAAAAATATCTTAATGTCAAATACATTGTTTTCTAAAAAAAACTTGTCTCACAAATAATGGCACCCCTGCATTAAAGACTTAATGTTGTCTCCCAAGATAAACACTGAATCTTCTATAATGTTTAATGAGGTGGAAGAACACAATTAGGGATCTGAGACCATTCATCCACGAATCTTTAAATCCTCTGCTATTCAGCTCACACCACAGGTTTTCCATTGGGTATAGATCAGTGAGACATTTCCGTTTGCATCTGGAGGAATGCTTTGGAAACACCAACAACAACCCAGTTTTAGCCTTCTGACAGAGGCAGACAGATTTTTGTCTAAAATCTCCTTGTACTTTCTACTGGATGCCATGTAACCTAAAAAGGTTCCCAGTGCCTTTGGAAGCAAGATATCCCCACAATAGTGCGTGTTCACTACCACACTGCAAAGTGAGGATTAGGTATGTTTTGCATGACCGTCCTTCTTGCTATGCCAAACTCACCTCTATTTATGTCTCATCTGACCAAATAACCCAGTTCAAGGCCATTCCAGAACTTTATATTTCTTGCTCTCCAACTATTGTAGTCTTGTTTGTGTTTCAGTGAATGTATTTACAGAAGAATGCATGGCTTATTCAATGAAGTTGTCCAAGTCCAGATGTAAGAACGCATCCCCAAACCTTGACAGTGCCACCACCATGTTCAAACATTGCTATGAGGTTCTTATTATGGAATACAAAGTTTGGTTTTCACCAGACAAAATCTGTTTGAGTTCTGCATAAAACAGGCCTGTGAGGTAGGGCGGCATGAAAGAAGCCATTACTCAAAAATTATCACCTGGAAGCATGACTGGAGTAAATAAATATACATTTGTTGGAATTTAATGGCATTTGTGTTTCTTGCACTGCCTAATAATGCATGTCTGTATTATCAATCTTCTAACGATTTGAAACATACCATTTAGTGAACCAATGGAGGCAATTCAATAAATTGCTTGATTAGCCTCTTCAAGGCTGATTAGCCTTCTTTATAGTCATCAGACAGAGAGTACAAAGGTTCCCAGGTCAGTAGCGCTCACATTAATATAGTTTATGTAAGTCATGGGTCACAGCCCTTTAACAAACTTGACAGAGCATATT
Organism: Esox masquinongy; assembly: GCA_016801175.1. NCBI lineage: Eukaryota > Metazoa > Chordata > Actinopteri > Esociformes > Esocidae > Esox > Esox masquinongy. Next base: position 43,117 of record JACXGI010001366.1, read on the forward strand.
CCCCAAGTAGAGCATAAGGCTAGTAGGGAAGCAACCAATGTAACCTTAGGAAGAAGATACTACAGCTTAAAGCTCTGAAGGAAGATAGATGGAGATATGTTACACTGAATAGCGTGGAGGGGTTAATGCTTATCCATTGCCTATCTGTGGTCCTTAATGATCAGTGCACACTTCTCCGTAAAATGACAGACAGGCAAACAGGAAGCAGCTGTTGCCACGGCGACAGCCCAAGAGTCTGTAGAGAGGCGTGGGAGAGATGTTAGGTAAGGAATGTGGAGGGAGAATCACTGATCAGAATGGATAGGGAAAGGACCGCTGTGTGGGGGATTTAATTACATTGTGCCAGGGGATGTAAAGGAAGATTTACAACATGTGCAGATTTAAGTGTGTGTGTGTGTGTGTGTGTGTGTGTGTGTGTGTCTGCGTGCATGTTTGTATTCATGTCCATGTGTGCCTAGGAATTGCAAGACCGACACATGACATGGCAGACCAGCTTTAGAGTCCTGGCAAACCCCCCTTCTCTCCATCTATGGCTCCTCTTATGCCCCTATTCTGCCCCTACTCTCCCTCTGTTGCCCCCCTCTCAATCTCTCCTCTTATACTCCTAACGCCCACTCTCTCCCTCTGCTCCCCCCTCTAACTCCCACTGTCTCTGTCCCTCCAATCCCCATCTCTTTTGCCCTCTACTCCTTTTACACCTCCAAGTTACTCTCTTTCTCTCCCTCCACTCCCCCTCTCTCTCCCTCTCCTCCTTCTCTTACATTGCTAACTCCCCCTCTGTCTCTCCCTCTACTCCCCCTCTCTTTCTTCCTCTACTCCCCCTTTTATACCCTTAACTCCCCCTCTCTCTCCCTCCGCTCCCAGTCTCTCTCTCTCCTTTAACTCCTCCTCTTATACCACTAACTTGCACTCTCTGTCTACCTACACCTTCTCTTATACCACCAACTCATATTCTCTCTCCCTCTACTCCTCCTCTTACACCCTGAAGTCAAATTCTTTCTCTCCCTCCACTCCCCCTCTCTCTCTACTCCTCGTTTTACACCGCCCACCCCCCCACTTTACTCCTTCTCTTACACCTCCCACTCACCCTTTTCTCACTCACTCTGCCGTCCCTTTCACTTCCCTCTCGCTCTCTCTGCCATGCCTTTCACTTCCCTCTCGCTCTTGCCTCATGGCATGCATGAAATGATGGCCAACGGATTGTCACATATACAGAGTATTTCTCTGACAATACAAAAATACTTAACTCTCCTCTGAAATGTGAAGTTCTGTCACTACATCAGTGTGCATTGACATTTGGTACTGATTAAAGATCTAAAGATCTAGTTTCTTCCTACTGAAGTTGTATTTATCAATAGATAGTCCAGTGTCAAAATAAATTGGACCTGTTAGGTTTCCTCTATTTTTCTTTCTTAAATACTAAATGTAACCCACAAGGTTGACATCACTGACTTTAATTCTGTCTGTAAAAATGTTTGAATCTATCCATAACAATGTTTGAATCTATCCAGCCCCCCACGCACACACACACACACACACACACACACATAAGGTAGCAAAGTGCTAGATTGCAATTTGTTGATAGGACCTATAAGCTCAACCTAAAGGTAAAAGTGAGAATGTCCTTGCTTATAGCATCATTCTGATACATGGAATGGGAGATCGCAGCCTTAGGCCAAGCCAGTGCTGCCGTAGCTAGTTTATCTGATACCGAGGAGTGTTATGTGGAAAGTGATAAACCATTTAAATAGATTTTATGAAGCATTTTATTCATTAGCAGCCATCACAAAGTGCTTATTTATATGCACCCATTAACAGTAAATAATAAGACGTTGAATGTTAAAGACAAGTGCCCAATAACCAACCCAACCAAAAAAATCATGACAAAAATCTAATGTGAAGTAGCTCGTGAAAGTCCACAGAGATGTTCCATCATGGATGAGAGAAGCCAACACCACAACCACACATGGGTCCGCCCACTACTGCATTGGAGGTAGTCATTGGCTCAGTTTGCATGTCCATCTGAGCTGCACTCCAGTACAGGTCATTCAGATAAGGCCAGTCTAACCAGACTCCAAAGCAAATGGCACATGTGTCCAGTTTTCCATTGGCCTTCCTCCTGAAGTCCAGGAAGTTGTCCTCAGGGTCTACCGACTCTCTTAATACATTCCATTCCATTCAAGGCCAAAAATGTTGCTCCTAAGGCTGCTGTGGGTAAATAAACACAGACAGACAGACAGACAGACAGACAGACAGGACGGAGAGAAAGACACTTAAAAGTACAGAGTCTAGGAAACATCACAGTTTCGTCTGAGTCGCAAAATCATATTAATCCGGTAATCCGTAGAGTCACTGGAATCCAATAATATTCTTGGTTTCCCTTTGCAATACCCTCACATTTGCCTCTCCATCTAAAGGAAAGCTAAGTACCATCGCTGCAATTACGACTAATCGTTCATTTGGCAGATTATTCATGCCAAAACACTGTGGTCAAATTGGCTTCTAAAGGAAAGGTATTGGTTCGAGACAGCTGATTTCAGAGAGTTTTGAAGCTGCTATGTTCTTGTCTTTGCCTTTAAGTTGGCCTCTAAGTATCCTGTCCTTGGCGCCTTCATTTTGCAGTGTATTCTTTTAGGGGTCATGTGTATGATGCATGTCTCTAGTCTGTAGTGTGAAGCTTATTGTAATTGAATACAATCAGATTGAATGCAATCAGTTCAATAAAGCATCATATCTTTGACTTCTTTGATACTAATTGTCCCTCTGTAGATTGCACTGTACAGTTTATGTTAAATGTCCTGTCTTGTGACTTTACATTTTGATAAACTCATACTAATGTTTTTCCATAGTATCATGTTAGGCAGAAAAATCAACAATCAGGTACTTATATTTTCCCATTCAATCCAGTGAATTGAGAAAAAGAGAAAAACATCTAAATTCTCAACCTTGTGGTGAATCAACCTTGCCAATTGAAATCAATGTATTAAAAACACATAAACCATGTGATTTGTGTTTTCCCACTGAATGCAATGTATAGGGAAAAACATTGGTTTGTGGTGATTTTTTATTTCTGTCATGTTTACAGATACAGTGCCCTCCACAGTTGTTGACACCATAGGTATATATGAACAGCAAAGGCTGCAAAAAACTGCACTGTAATTAATCAGTTTACACTTAAAAAAATATGAAGCTAACCTTTAATTGAGTGAAAATTGTTCAAACATTTTGTTTGTATGACCTTTCTTATTAAATGTTTTACTCAATTAAAGGTCAGATTCACATGATTTTTGTTTATGTTTTCATAGGATTTCCAAAATTCGTATTCACCTTGGGTGCCAATAATACATTTAAAATAATAGACTTGGTATATTTCAAACGAAAAAAACAAACTTCATATTTGTTAACATGATAATACAGTGTAATTGGTCCTGGCTGGGGGCCTCTAGGCATCTCTGTGCTGCAGTTTTGGTTGTCCCCAATTAGAGGCAGCTGTGCTGCGTTGCTTTTAATTGGGGACCCTATTTAATTTACCCTTGTTTTGCTTTTAGTTGTGGGTCTGTGTTTGTACTCAGTTTGCGGTCTGCTTCTCATTTTATTGTTTTCTGTTTGGTATGGTAAAGAGAACTAATAAAAGGATGTTTCCCCTCAACTCTGTGCCTGTGTCCTGCCTCCTTGACCGTGACAATAATGCAATGCTTTATGTGGATTCTTAAACCATTGTTCCATACACATTGCAATTCATTGCTCCACTGAGACATTTGTCCAAGCCGGGCATGAGATCCTGGACATTAAAACATAATTTTAACATTGACAATTTGGGCATGATACACAAAACCCTATGTGGTCACTACAACCACACATGCATGCATTGCAGGCATGTTCACACTTGTTGGTCTGATTACAAGCACTGCCCTGGGTTGGTACTGTAAACTACTTGTAATTGGTTACAGTAAAATATACCGCCCTTGGGTTAGTACTGTAACCTCCTTGTAATTGGTTACAGTAAAATATACCGCCCTTGGGTTAGTACTGTAACCTACTTGTAATTGGTTACAGTAAAATATACCACCCTTGGGTTAGTACTGTAACCTACTTATAATTGGTTACAGTAAAATATACCGCCCTTGGGTTAGTACTGTAACCTACTTGAAATTGGTTACAGTAAAATATACCGCCCTTTAAGGCTTCTTGTGTAAACTATAGAGGTAATTATAGTTTATCATCTTTAGGGTTTCTTGGACATAGTGCATCTCTTAAATCAAGTAACATTTGCCCTTATTCATTTGACTTCCCTAATTTCGGTCGGATGTGGGAGAGCATTGTATGTAGTTTATTTTGAGTAGTCAATATATAACTTTGTGTTGTCTTGCACATTTAGGTCTTTAGCCAGGTGTTCATTTTAGTCATTTAGTAAACTCTGTTATAAAGAGCAATTTACAGTTAGTGCATTCATCTTAAGATAACTAGGTGGAACAACTACACTACTTAATTATAGTAACTACATTTGACTTAATGAAGTAGCTATCAACAAAGAGAAAGATAGAAGACAGCTGTGGATCTCTCCAAGATAAAGAAAAACAGTGGTAGCAAGCACTCCAGTATACATTATACTCCAGTTTTAAAACCATCAAATTAATTCATTAATTAATCATTAATTAATTTCTGTTTATTTGCTGTATATTTTAAATTACATTGAAATTACAGTATAACATTAGTACATGGCAAAACAGTGTCAGGTCCTGGCTATAGGGATGCCCCTAGCCTTCTCTATGTTGGTCTAGGAGTGATAGGACCTGGCAGATGGGATGCCTCTAGGCATCTTCACACTCAGGTTTATTGTTGTCCCCAATTAGAGACAGCTGCCCTGCGTTGCCTCTAATTGGGGATCCTATTTAAATTTAGTTTGTCCACACCATGTTGGATCATTGTGTTAAGCACACTTCTTGGTTGGTGGCTATCCTTCTGTTCTGTTCTGTTCTGTTCTGTTCTGTTCTGTTCTGTTCTGTTCTGTTCTGTTCTGTTCTGTTCTGTTCTGTTCTGTTCTGTTCTGTTCTGCTCTGCTCTGCTCTGCTCTGCTCTGCTCTGCTCTGCTCTGCTCTGCGCGGTCCGATCCGGTCCAGTGGTTGAGAAGATCATTAAAAGAATTGAACACCTTCAACTCTGCGCCTATGTCCTCCTAAATAAACTTTTACTTCTAATGGATCTTCATAGAAAATAATACTGGTCAATGGCATATGAGACAGTGTGTATATTAGAAAGTGCATTAATCTAAGATAAACCTTAACTCAAGTCTCAATCAGTTCAGATTTGTGTTCATATGAGTTGAATTTAATTAATCAAAGCCAAAATCTGTAGACATGGAAGTAACCTAAATGCAAGCCAGCCAACCAGGTACATGCCAAACAAATATTTAGCATGCAGGTGTATTCACGATCTGTTTTATGACTGCAATGTAGCTTAGAAAGACTGCCCTCTGAAATTGAAGAGGCAATCCTGGAAATTAAGAGAACACTGAGAATAATTATTACAATCACTTCAGATAGAAATGACTGATGCCTTGATGTAACATGATAAATGTCAAATAATAAATGTGGTCCTTGATTTACAGTGTGTGGAAGAAAATATGATAATTGTTTTTAGAAGAGATTTTAAACCTTCAAACAAAAGCAGGAGTTTTGAGCAGTCTGACTGATCAAGCACAACTTGTACGTCAATGAGAATCATTGTGCAATGGCCTCCCAGGCCACAAGGCAAGAGACCTGTGACATCACCATTCAGATCAGATCCAATTAGCAAGGTGGTTAAAAGACGCATTGTAGGAGGCAAAGAAAATTCCACTCAGACACAATATTTCCATGAAGGAGTCTGTAAGAGGAAGAGCCAGATGGGGGTAGTCATGTGAATTGGTCAGTGTCTTTGCCAGTCATATAATTCCATTCATTCCATAATGGTATTTATGGTGTCAAAATGTGTTTGTATTTAGATGTATTTGTGCGAATCGGGTCTACCAATCCAGTACTTTGGGTTTATTGTACCGAATGTGATAGAGTGTTTAAAATAAAAGCAGGAGTGTTATAACTTGATGCTTGGAGTATTTATTTCTGTTGCATTCTGTGTTTCACAACTGTCTTTTAAACCTCAAAAAATCAACATTCTTCAACTGCTAAAGTCTATGATCATAAAACCACTAAAAGACCTGTTTTGAATTTTGTCTTCTGTCCATTTAAAGTGCAACATGTCAAACTCCTTCCTGACCTCGCGTCATTATTATCTGATGTTCATCTGTGATTAAAAAGTTTTGACATACGTTTTGTTACATTCAAAAAGGTACCTCCCATAATCACACATCTAGGCTTTTTCTACATGTGTGGAGGACTGCACGTCTGTTTTTATTCCATGACCAAGGTGCTAATCATTCTTTGACAGGAAGTCATTGTGTAAATAATTTTCTTATTTTATGTGCATTGCTCACTGTCAACGCAAGGTCATCTTACATACTTGACATCTCCTACACAGTCTGCCCTCCCACCCAATTCAAACAAAAAACAGTGTGATTAATATCCCCTAACGCCGTTGTGACAGTTAGCAGGGCCTCACACAAACAGCCAGATGGAAATGGAATGGTTCCACTCAGCCAGAGTTACTCATCTCAAGGTGAAAGCCCTGTGTGTGTTAACCAGGGTGATGTTCATATTCTTCTTATTGGCTTGATGAACCACAGGAGTGTCAGACCACCAGGTTGACTAGTGCTGATATTCGACCGCCGGGGATGTGGAGGAGAGAGGAGAAACTGGGTCACATTAGAGCCAGATCAGGCCTAGATCAGGCCTATGGGAAATTTCCAGCATCCTGTGGGTGGTTGGAATCAAACGAGTCTCAGGTTACTTAGTGATACTGATAGTGATCTGGAGTCCATCACACTGAGACAGTGGAAATATTAGCAAAAATAGTTTAAAAATCCTTGGTAACCTTATTGAAAAAGGACAGATACTCTCTGCTCCTAAGAGTAAACAACCTAACTGACAGAAAAAAATAACATGATTGGATGGGGTTTTCCCTATTTCTGTTTCTAGATCTAACATTGTCACCAAAAACTAAACTGTTCCTATAGTGTAAAAAAAACATTTAATCCGACTTACTTAGTGTTATTAAGTGAGTTGAGGGGACTTCAAATGGATTTTGAGCTTGTGTTTTGATTTGTTTACTTGAGAAAATATGCTTGAATTTCAACAGGCTTGTTCAGTAGAATTACATATTTATGTTTTCTTTTAGAAAGGCATGGTGGGTTGATACTGTATGCACTGTTAAAAACAACCCTATTACAGCTGGTTGATTTACAAGTTAACAGAAGACGCAAGTTGGCAACCTTATTTGAATGAAAAATAAATTGTATTTTTGCTCAAAACCACTCAACCAAGCCGATCGTTTTCATATTTCCCAGCATGCATTATTGCACTATTTTCAGATTTGTTTTATTTAATCTGTTTTCTACATTCACTGGTTGATTCAACTCTGATGGCCTTGAAACTGTGTGTTGAATCAACTTCATGCTATTTTCGAGCAAACTCACAATCATATACTATACAGTTTCATTCATTTATTTAGAATTATATATTGTTTTATTTTACCTGTATTTTACTAGACAAGAACATTTATAAAATATAGTTTGGCTTTGTGGGAGCACACATGCAAATTCTGATTGTAAAACATGTCATCAGAGAGTCTTGAGTTTGTGGTTGAAAATACGAGCAGAATATAGAGTTTCCCCTCAAAGTGCACACGTGACAAGGGAACGAATACTGTCATTCTTCTACAGCCGTCAATCATGTCACATAACAAGCCTGGTTTTCAAATGCTGCCGTCAATCCCATCACATGTGATTCCAGTGTTATGTCATAGTGTGTGTTGATATCTGTATCTATGACCTTGCATGTGTATCAATTTCTATGTATTTGTGTGTGTGTGTGTGTGTACATTTGTGCAGGTTTGCATGGACGTTTGTCTGTGGCTTATGGTTCTTGGTGAGTCGGACGCAGTACATCCCTTGTGATTCGTGTGGGTGAGTCACGGGTAAAATCCCATCCCACTCTAGCCACGACTTCGTGTTGGGGGCCTATTCATTGACATGATGGCTAGACAAGAAATCAGACCCATGAGAGCAGGACTCGCTCCTTGGGAATGTCTATGGAAAGCCACCTGCCTTCACCACCCAGTGTTCGACTTGTTCACACAGAGACATACTACCTCACTACAGAGGCCTAACAATGAACAATAATTCATTTTCGGAACCTGTGCCCAAATCCATCTCGAAGTAAACATGTTCCTCCTAAAGGCTGTTCTAAATGCTCTCAGTGTGTGCTGATAGCAGAAAGAGGGGGTGTTTTAAGTTGCATACTTGGAGAGGAAGGAAGCTTGAAAGAGACAGATAATGGCAGCGAGACAACAGATAACTAAACATATACGGGTGTACTACTGGCCTTGTGTGAACTGTGGGAAAGGCAAGTTGTAAAAGGTCCCTCTAGTGCCAGCCTGTTGAATTCTTCCCCTCTCCACCCCCCCCCCCCACAACAAAATAACCAGACTACAAATAACTATCTAATGATCCACACACACACATATTCAAATCTTAATGGCAATCATGTGCCATTCCCTTATTCCATCTCTCGTTCTTTCTCTGTGATTCAGCCACACCGGGCCACAGCTGCCAGCTACTAATGACTTCCAGATCCAGCTGATCTCTTCCTCCCTCTGTTCTGCCCCCTGGGCCGGCAGCACCGCTGTTTCTCTGCACATTTTGGTGGAATGTGCCAAAGTGGAAGTGGAAATCCTTTGCGCTTCAGCCAATGAGTCAACCTCCTAAAAACCAGACCAGGGGTTTGAAGAAATAAAGCTGTTTGTTTTTCATAAATCACTGCAGAGGTTTTTTTTTACTATTTCAACTGAAAGCTCTTTGTAGTTGTGTGCATAACTGAAATATGTGTGTGAGTGTTTACACCGGGGATTATGTTGACAGAAATGCAATTACAATTATTTAGTCTTCCTGGAAATTGAAAGGGAGTTTTTCGTGTGTAATTGCTGTGGGATGTTTACTGTGGTTTGGTCTTAGAAGAGACTGAGTGTATTAACTAATAACATTAGTGAAATGTATTCAGTGTTTTCATATATATGTACATATATACATAATCTGTGTCTTAATTTCAACCATTTTCAGACAGCAGGCAAATAATCCTACAGCAGCAGTAAGTGTGAATTGTTATGAAGACTATAATTCATGGACATTTTTTGTAATGTTTGATAGCTTTTTATTTGGGCCCAATCAAGTCTGAAGTGTAGATTAGCCTGTCGTGTAGCAGTAGTGCTACTGGCTTTTACAGATAAGGGACTTTTCCCTTCTCTCGCTTATATGCATACATTTGTCAATTCAAACTGTATGAAGTGTCAAAAATCCATCAACACATTTATTTAAAAAAACAACACAACCCTTTTTTAACTTTGAATACACTACACATTTGTGTGTTTATGTGAACTATTTATGCGCTGCACTTGTGTTAGTGCATGGAAGTGACTTACGCCTGTCTCCCTGAGTGAAAGCTACAGAAAGGAGGAAGGGTTTACATGGGCATCATGACAGCTATTGTTTTGAACACAATGTGTGTTTGTTGACTGATGACGGACAAACGGCCCGTGACAGCGACTGGCAATCCTCTGAATGGTGCCTGACAGGCAGGCAACGCAGGGAAAGCACGGGCCTGTGCGTCACAACAGCCAAACTGACAACACAAGCCTTCGCTCCCATCACTAATGATATTAACAGTGCATCCAGCCAAACGAAGACCGTGCACTTCGCATAGCCAACTAGTATCTGTCCTTGACATTAACTACCCGATGACACTTTAATAGTAGCCTACAATCATGGCTTTGAACTGAGGCTTTTCTTTCCAATTGTTATCATTACTCAGAGTTACTCATGAGCGGCAGCAGCAGCTTGGCCTCATGTGGCACATACCGCAGCGGCCACAGTGGCACAAAGGGTCCAGTGAAA
>JACXGI010001366.1:58804-84625 GCA_016801175.1 Esox masquinongy
CGTGGGAAGCAGACAAAAGCCACACCGGCCCTCAGCCGCCCCAACCCCCACCCAAACCCCCATCCCCAGTGAATGAAGGGGGGGGGCACACTTGTTGCGAAACTCTGGGGGGGACTCTATCAGAAATGTGACACACACTACCTCAGAAGGTGGCATCTCGAGCTATTGATATCTGCAAGTTTACACAACAAAACAATCTAGCATCTAGAGTCTTCTTCGAAACATCTCGGAAAGTGCAGCATAATATAAACAAGACCATAGATGGGAGAGCAACAGGTGGTCAGGCAGTCCTGGCCTCCCCCACTGCATCTGGAGAGCAGCTGAAGAGAGGGATGCCAGGCTAGCCAGCCAAACTGAGAAAATGGAACAGCCAGAGAGATGGATAAAGACAGAGGAGAGACTATAATAGGGGAAGAAGTAGAATGATTTATTGTAATGTTCTACAGAGAATATGTTTTTTTTGTGATTTGTTAATTATATTCATGAGAGAAAAAATTACCTATACTAATCCGCATAAAAGTAGAATTTTTCTAGTAAAACAAGATATTATAACTCTCAACATTTTGACTATATTATGAGAGATACATATATTGTCACGTATTTTCCTAGGAATTAGTTAGATTTAGCCACACTGTGAGGTTTGTTTGTGTGTGTCTGTGTGAGTCTGTGCGTGTGCGTGTGTGTGCTTGCAAGTGTGCACATGTATGTGAGTGTGTGTCCTTTATGTAACACGGCTCTGTGTGGAAGCTGTGATGTCAATGAGCGGGGACGGGGTTTGAAATGGTGCTCCTGGCACTCACAAGGTTAAGGGCACTGCTCTGCCCACGCCCCAGTGGAATTACAGTCTGGCCCAGATGCAGGCGTGTTGATTGCGGTGGACAGGTCCAGTAAACAAGGCCAGAACGCTGAGTCAGGTGGAGTCAAAGTGTCACCCTGAGTGAAGGGCTGTGGCTTCTCCCTGAACCCACACTTGTTGACAAGCATAGCTCAAGTCCTGCTGTGTAATTAAAGTTGTTAGGGAAGGGCATCAATTAGCAGAGCTGCCATCGTCTGCGGCAGGGCTGCGTATGGGTGTTTCTCTGGAGATTGGGGACAAGAAAAACAGGGAAGTTGTGCAAGCATGAAGGTGTGGCAGGTCTCTTTTTGTTTTTTTAGATTCATTAGAACTGAATCTCACAACCAGGTCAAGTGCACAGGCTATAGAAAGTGGGGTCATAGATAAGTAACTACACACAAATATTCACACACAAACATGCACACACAATCGCACGGAGACGATTACGCAACGTCGTGTCTGAGCTAATCGTTTCCCAGTCTCTACACACTAATATTGATTTGTTAGGATTCTTCTCAGACTTTCATTTTACTGGTACAATACTAAATTGTGCCAGCAATCACAGTCACGTTGCTATGCGCACGCACTCATGCAGACAGACACACACACACACACACACACACTCACACACACAGTGTCAACTACTCCACCACAATGCAATCAGGGCCTGACATGGCAGCATTAATTCTCTCAACAATTTGTTTAAAGAGCACATATAGTTTGAGTAGTCAAGGGCAAGGATGCTTGCAGTACTTCACTACGTGCCGGGAGGAACAGGTTCATGTGCAGTCTAGCCTATTATTAGTTTTACTCTGCAATTACTTCACTGTTAAAATTTAATTATTTGAAATACTAAAACAAGTAACAACTTAAAGGAGATGAAACCTAGAGGGTTTTTTGTTTAACTCCTGAGAAATTCTTAAGTATTTGTGTTGTAACACCACTTAATCAAGAGTTGTGCAACACCTTTCCAGACACAGTGCACTGCTGCTATATTATGGTGTTTCATGTCTTCTTTTAAGCAGAAATTATTTTGGTGTTGTTGCATACCTTTGTTAAAATCTTTTAAACACTGTAATGATGTTTGGAATTCGGCGTTGTGCAGACACTAACCAGGACACTTTATTAAGTATTTGTTAGGTATACCTTCTCCATAATGCAAGTAGCCAAAGTGCCAATCATGTGACTCCAAGTTAATTGTTATAAAGCCTGCAAACATGGTCAAGAGGTTTAGTTGTTGTTCAACCAAACATTAGAATGGGGAAGACACGTGATCTAAGCAACTTTGACCATGGCATGATTGTTGATGACAGACATAATGATTCCAGCGTCTTAGTATCAGCTGTCTTAGTGACACTTAGTGACACTGTGGCCCTATCCGGGGGAGGCCCCGGACAGGGCCCAACAGGCAGGAAATCAATCCACCCACATTGCCAAGCATCAACCAAAGGGACACCCACCAACCGCAACCACCCTGAATGAGGGCCGGGTGCAGGGGTGTAGTATCCGCATCTTCTCCACCGTTCCTCTCCTGGCTGACTTCCTCATTCGCGCGGCATGACCTGCCGATGTACCCCTTCTCTTCCCTTTCGCATTCTAAGACAAATCTGCACGAGCCTGCTCTGTCACGGCTTATTTTACTGCTCCCGCTGAGGAGGTCCCAATGAGAGGAGCTGGCCCTGCTGGCTGCCTCCGCAAGGTTCCAGGACCTGCAGTTGTGCTCCAGTGGAGACGCTGGTGCATTGATCCTGATGCAGCATGCGCGGGCACGATTGCGACATGATTGCTCTAGAGTTTTCACAAATGCTTTACATCAGGGATCTGCAGGTAGGTTTGGCCTTGGACGTGTTTGTTTCTTACCTAATATTCTATCGGCTACAATATAAATGAGGCCAATTAATAGCCAATGAATAGCCATCGTCTCTGTTTTTACTTTCAATGAATTGGTGCACATTTCTAAAGTCGTGTTTTTGCTTTGTCATGATGGGTTTTGCTTTGTGTGTAGATGGATGGCAAAAAAAATCATCAGTGATGAATTAAGTCATGAATTATAACACAGTAAAATGTGGAGACAGTAAAGTGGTCTGAATACCTTCTGAAGGCACTGTTGGTTCTGACAGTTGGTTCTGACTGTTGGTAGGGGACGAAAGGCAGAACAAAGATTGTTCTGCACACAGACAGGATTCATATAGGGTTGCCATGTCAACATTGTATTTTTAGAAACCATAAGATTATAATGACAAATGGAACACAAAATAAAATAAAGGAGAAGAACATGGACAGAATCAGCTCAGAGACTTTTTGGCAATCCCCGTTCGGCATGAAATCGTTATTGTTATAGTTAGAAATCTACATGACTAGAATATTGACTGAAAAGCATTGTGGTTGTGATCTGTTAAGTCCTATGCTTTAATTAGACTTAAACTAATAATATTGTAATCACTAGTGTCAAATATCAACTCTATTTTCTGATGAAGATACATTATGAATTTTAGTTCCTGTCACGGTTTGGTGGGTGGCGGAAGTAATCGCAGGCAGGTTGGAAGTTCAACAGGCCCAAAATGCAGATTTATTGAACCAAAAACCAAAAAGGAACCGCACACAAACTAATATTGTCTCATGAACAAGCAATAACCAACAACACCACGACAATAAGGGCACCTTAAATGTGGTCCCCAATCAGAGGCAACACAGGCCAGCTGCCTTTGATTGGGAACAACTGAAACAAAACACAGAGATGCCTAGAGGCATCTATTCCCTGCCAGGTCCTGACTATGGCCCCCAGTCAGTGTAGAGATGGCTAGGGGCATCCTCACAGCCAGGAGCTGACTGTTTGAATTTTTTTTAGAGTTAGAAAGCAACAGAAGGAAAACAAAATTGCAGTTGCATGCCTATTCAATCAGGGGCGCCGTATGGGGGGAAAAGTTAGGATGATTCTAAGGGCCCGTGATTGACAGGGGCCCTAAACAAATATTAGAACATTATTTGGTGGGGCCCAATATGATATATTTTCAGTGGGCCCAAAATCTCTGGCAGCGCCCCTGTATTCAATTAATAGAATAGTATTTTTTTCTTGTTTTTCAAAAAGGACAACACAGGAAAACCTAGCTTCATGCAGAGGTGTGTCTGATCATTGCACTATGAAAGTACCAAAGACAGAGCTGCACTTCCTCACAAAATGAATAAAATACAAAACTATTTGAGAAAACTATTTCCAAAAAATATGTATATAATATAATGGAAAATTTCAGGATCCTTTCAGCTGTCATTCTTGTAGTGGGACAGTAAAGACAGCTATACTCTGGGAGGAGAGCATATAAAAGTCTTTAACAAGATAAGGGGCAATGAATAACAGTGTGTTGTTGTGGTCGTTTGTCTATATATATTACTCTATATATGTTTTTGGCAATCATCATAAAAAAGGATAATACAAAATGGAAAATGTATATACAAAATTATTTTGCTCTCCATATTTTACAAATGTTTGCATTGACATTTTATCTGTAGAGGGGAAAATGTTTATATTTTGAGTGTATTCTGTCAACTGCATCAGAAGTTCTCAACATCACTATTCAAAATGAGTTCAAAATGTTCAAAATGTTCTGCAATATATGTATAAACTATCCAAATATTTGCTGTGCAAGACCTGAGATTTTTAATAAATGTTAATTTTATGTTTTGAATCTAGGAAAACATGCTGAAATGCTAATTAAAGAAAGTCATTGCGATTTGTATTACACATTTAATAGTAATTTAATGTTAGAATTAAACAAGTTGACAGTGTGTCATCATTAATACGTATCTGTAAAGAAGATTTGTTTTTATTTGTCCCGATTTCCTCTAATCCCTGAGATCCATTCGTGAACACAGTTTTTTTTTCACCTTTCCATTCTGGCCTTGACGATGGACAGAGATCCATGTTGCCAAGTGAAGCAGCACATCAGATATTCCCCAGGGGGTTTGGGGGGTGGTAGACATACCCAAAGGGATGCATGTAGGGACTCTCCAAAGGGGAGGTCACTGTGACTCACCGTACGTTGGCCATGTGCTGCCTCTGCACGGGAATGTTTGCTATTATGTGTGTGTGTGTGTGTGTGTGTCTGTGGTCCTATTTTTACTATATTTGTGGGGACCAGAAGGTTATGTTATTCAGTTTAAGAATAGTTTAAGGATTAGTGTAGGGGCTAGGGAAAATATGGAATTGTTTTTCTTGTCACCACAAGGATTAGAAAAATAAACATGTTTGATTGTGTGTGATCCATGTGTATGTGTTGTACAAGTTGGGACCTGAAGTCCCCATGAAGATAAAGAAGCCCCACTGGGGAAAAAATTACAATTAGGCAGTGTTCGAGTTTGGGTTACTTTTAGGTTCAGGCATAAGGTCTAGGTTAAGTTCAGGAATCAAATGTATGTTTTTGACATTAGGATTAAGGTTTAGGTTAATTTTAGGGTAAGCGTTGGGTTTAGTGCTAGGGAACCACTTATGTCACTTATACATAGAACCAGCCCTGGTATGTTGTGACTGTTGCTTCTGCTGCTGGCATGAATCATAGAGATCTACAGTACAAATCAATAATATTGAGGATAATTTCTCTTTGTTACATAATGTGGGCAAACCTTTAACTTAGCTTTGGCGGTATAAACTACACTGACTAATCATTGAGTCACCAGACAGGACAAAAATATACAATAATAAAGTATAGGCCTCCTGATAATGTCTCGTCGACCATACTCACCTCCCTTTCCACCTCTTTTGACTCTCTTTCTGTGCCTTTTCCTTCCGGCAGACTCAAGTTTATCTTCCTGCTCCAAGGCTGAGTCACTACGCGCTCATAAAACAAGGCAGTGAAAATTAAGGAAAACAAAACTTCCGGAGGACCTAATATCCTTCCACTCCACTCTTTCCAAATTCTCTATATGTGTATCTCTCCCTTCTCTCTCTCTGCACTTTGTCAGTGACTTGGTGGACAACATCATTCACTCAAACTATTGTGTTAACTGGTCCAACTCACAATGAAATACCCTATGTCTGGACCTCATTCTCCTCTCTCTCTCCAACTAGTCACGCCTAGCTATTTGACAATCTGACCCAATCCAACACTTCACCTCTCCAGACGGGTAAAGTCCAACTGGCTGACAATCTGACACTCGTTCCACTTCTCCCTATGCTGTTTGAGGATCATCTCCCATTCCTCACTTTCCTCATCAAGTCATTCCTCCCCCCTGGCTGTGTCTCTAACTACACGTTGGCCAGAGTTATACCACTACTCAAGAAACCAACACTCAACCCCTCTAACGCCAAATCTACCGACTGGTGTTTCTCTCTTTTCTTTTATTTGAAAACAACAGGGTACGTTCAGCGGGGTTGTTGTTGAATCTGAATGTGGTTGGGAGTGATGTACAGAAAACACTAAGCTAAGCCAATAGCATATTGCTAACATGCTGCTCATGGCTTCTCCATCTACAAAAGGAACTGTTATAAGTTGAAAAATAATGGCTTTGAGTTCTGTAGCCAAGTTTGGCGTGGTTGACGTTGCTTCTCGCTTTCCCTCTACTCAATCTGCACACTTGCTCTTTTCTCAAACAAACGGCCACTGAGCCAGTGTTATCAGAGAACGACAGTGGTTCTTTGAGTCACAGTGAAGAGTGGTTCTGAAACCAGTGAATGCAGGTGTATACTGGGTATTTATAATACGTGAGGTGGGGCTTCCTGCTGCTACAACCATGCGGGGTTATAGATATAATACTAGGTTTGCTGACAAAAACATTATCCATATGAAGAAATACATAAAGGACACTTCAGTACTAAGATATTTATTCTTTATTGTTATACACCTCCGGCAGACCCTCAACAGAAGAACTTAAAATCATGAAATCGGTATATGTGGGTCTATGCTATGGAGAAACTAGGTAGAACCTATATTGAAAAGACTGTGAGGAAAACCATGAAGTATAGGCTTAGGCTTGAGCATCGTGAGTGAATATAAGGAACCACTCTTAAGTAGTTTTCCAACTGAAGAAACCACAAATTGAGCTTTTTTTAAATTGAATTACACAATATTTTTCTGTTAGCCCTTCCCACTTCCCTGAGGACGCATGTGTGTCAGACTGGGTTCGGAAAAGAGGAGAAGTACTGCTCTCAGAGGGAAGGAAACACATCTGGGGAATAAGGAAAGAAAAAAACAAGTAAAAAGAGGAATTAGAGTGAAGCGGGGGCGTGTGCCGAATATAGTCAACGTGCTCTCAGGCCTCACTAAACCCCCCCAACCCACCTCCCGCTACTCGGCGTTAGTCAGCAGACCCCCTCCCTCAGCGGGTGACTAACTAGAACACCAAACCCCTCAGCCATTAATGAACCTTACTTCCTTCCAGATCTCATACTCTAACTCTGCTGAGGCCCCATCTCCAACCAAACATACAAACACCCCTGAAGTGCTGCCCACAGGGTTGGATGGCAAGGAAGGGAGGGAGAAGACATAAAAATACTCACTAAAAATGATATTGTGTAAATACAATACATAAAACCAGTACTATGACTACAGACGAAAATGTAATAGTTCACATATTAGCAGGTACACATATAATATATATATATTAGTCACTATTATATATATATAATAGTGACTTTCACTGAATTATTACGTATAGGTATTGTGTTATACTTCTACAGTGGACTTTAGCCCATTTGTAGAGACTGTTGGCAGCAGTGAGATGGTGGGTGGGACCATAGACAATGGATAAACATGTGCAGTCATTTACACTGCCTGGTAAACAGTGGTTAGACAAATATGGTAAAGCCACATGTGGAAGTTTACTGTACGTAGCAGTTACCAAAGTTTTGAGACAGGTCCGGATGGGAGAGACAGGAAGTGACGACATTTCACACAGGTGTTGAAGGAGAGCAGATACAATGTGGGAGGAATCCTGAATTGTTCGGCTTGCCAATGCAAACAGGAAATTGACAAATACATAATTATGGGCAAGCCTTGGTTTAACTGTGAGAACTGGAGAGATAAAGGTCAAATGTAGACAGGGAGATAACTTACTGAACTTGGGAATATAAGTGTACGTGTGGGTCTGCATGTTATGACACTGAGAGCAATATACATCAGCCTAGATGGAATACAGCATTTGTTCAATGCTAGTGAATTCCAAACAATGTTTTTTTTTTGGGTGGACATTTTGAAATAACTAGGCTACAGTTGCTGTGCTATTTGAATGTAATGTGCCTTTGCATAGCCATTAAGTGATAAACACATTCTGACAAAATAGGATTTTTTTCAAATCAATAAAAAAAGTTTTACTTAATAGTTAATAACTTTGTTTGGTAGCCCTCACTTAGATTTTTGCTGACAGTGAAACATTTTATATATACTTTACATTTTGGGCTGTGAATTTCAATATTTTACAAAGGTTTGGGGTCACACAAACATTTCCTTGTTTTCCATGAAAACATACAGCTCTGGAAACAATTAAGAGACCACTGCACCTTTTTCTTTCCTTTCCAAAAAAGTCAAAAAGGAAGGTTTTGAGTGAGGAACAGAAAGGTTAAAATTAAGAGATCACTGCAAATTGATTACTTCCGTTCCTCACTCAAAACTTTCCTTTTCAACTTTTTTGGAAAGGAAAGAAAAAGGTGCAATGGTCTCAATTTTTTCCGAAGCTGTATATGAAATGAGTTTGGATAGGAAATATAACAAAATGAATAGGAAATATAGTCATTGACAAGGTTAGCAATAATGATTTTTAATTTAAATAATATTTGTGTCCTTCAAACTTTGCTTTCGTCAAAAAGCAGTGAAAGGCTCATTGATCCACGTGGGGAGCAAAGGCTAGCCTGTGTGGTTTGATCCAGCAGACGAGCTACTGTAGCTCAAATTGCTGAAAAGGTTAATGCTGGTACTGATAGAAAGGTGTGAGAAAACACAGTGCATCGCAGTTTGTTGTGTATGGGGCTGCGTAGCCACAGACCAGTCAGGGTGCCCATGCTGACCCCTGTCCACTGCCAAAAGCACCTACAATGAGTATGTGAACATCAGAACTGGACCACGAGCAATGGAAGAAGGTGGCCTGGTCTGATGAATCACATTTTCTTTTCACATCACGTGGATGGCCGTGTGCGTGCGCGTCGCTTATCTGGAGAACACATGGCACCAGGATGCACTATGGGAAGGAGGCAAGCCCGCAGAGGCAGTGTGATGCTTTGGGCAATGTTCTGCTGGGAAATCTTGGGTCCTGCCATTCATGTGGATGTTAGTTTGACACGTACCACCTACCTAAGCATTTTTGCAGACCATGTGCACCCTTTCATGGCAACAGTATTCCCTGATGGCATTGGCCTCTTTCAGCAGGATAATGCGCCCTGCCAAAAAGCAAAAATGGTTTAGGAATGGTTTGAGGAACAAAACAACGAGTTCAAGGTGTTGATTTAGCCTCCAAATTCTCCAGATCTCAATTCAATTGAGCATTTGTGGGACGTGCTGGACAAACAAGTCCGATCCATGGAGGCCCACCTCGCAACTTACAGGACTTAAAGTATCTGCTGCTAACGTCTTGGTGCCAGATATCACAGCACACCTTCAGAGGTCTAGTGGAGTCCATGCCTCGACGGGTCAGGGCTGTTTTGGCGGCAAAAGGGGGACTTACACAATAATAGGCAGGTGGTCATAATATTATGGCTGATCGGTGTAATTCTAAAAGGGTTTTCTAATGATCAATTAGCCTTTTAAAATGATAAACTTCAATTAGCAAACACAACGTGCCATTGGAACACAGGTCGGATGGTTACTGATAATGGGCCTCTGTACACCTATGTAGATATTCCATTAAAAATCAACCATCTCCTTTCTGATCAATTTGATGTTATTCTAATGGACAAAACATTTGCTTTTCTTTCGAAAACAAGGACATTTCTAAGTGACCCCAAACTTTTGAGCAGTAGTGTACATGTGAATTTTAGATTAGATTAGATTCAACTTTATTGTCATTCAACAAGTACAAGTACAGTACAACAAAATGTAGTAATTTGTCGCCTGCATCTGTTGTCTACAACATATCTTGTTACCTAAACGTACATCAGTATCTAACAATTGCTGCTACAAGCTCATAAAAACATTATTTAAGCTTAGGGGATCATCTGGAACACATGGATGGTTTTAGCTGATTAGCAAAGTTATGTCTGTTTTTCAGAACACGTTTTTACACTTAAGGTAAATTTTACTGTAATCTCAGATGTTTTATTATCAATATATAGACAGACAGACATACAAATCCACTCAGAGACGGACAAAAGGATAGACACACATAAGGATATAACTATCCACTTCTACCTCTCCCATAGTTCTGCCCACCTCCCTACATTTAAATAGGTGCATGAACTATCTAGATGGAACATATAAATGTGCAATATGCATTACTGTAAATTAACTTATAGGATGTACTCTTACCCCTCAAATTTCCTCATCTTATATGCTATTTCACACAGTGTATTGAATAAAAATTCATGCTGACTTTAGTAGATTTTGAATAATCTTTGTCTACATGTTATTGACCATTGACCTTCACACCAAGTACAATTTAGGGTATGTGTATATGTACTTGGCCAATAAAGGTTTATTTTATTCTGATTCAGTTTATTTCCAAAGTGCTCCACCAGAAATGCATCATATACCATATCTGACTTAGCTTCTTTAGGTTTAAACAACAACATACAGCACAACATGAGAATACACTACTATAGATGTGCCAAATGTAGCTACTGAACTATTTATTATAAACTCAAATGTATATCATTGCTGGAAGTTTCACTTGAAGACAAATATGGAGTTTCATAATGGGAGGGGACACACTTAAAATGTTTGCAAAGTGTTTTTATTATTGTGGGGGGGACCAATTTATCTGCTTCTAACATCAGGGACCCTCGTCTCCTATGCCCCTAGGTGTGTAAATGTATGCTTCACTGTTGAAATGTTTTTCATTGTGTTGGGATGCTCTCTGTTTTTAGTATTTTGGCAAAACCTGTATTATGTATACAAGGCACAATCACAGAGAGAAGGTATCTTAGAACAAATAATGGAAAAACAACCAAACCAGGTCTGTCTGTCTATGAGCCTTGTAAAAGAGAGTGAACACAGTGATCCAGGCCCTGGAGAGCATTTATTAAGTGACAGAAGAAACAGATTCGCAACTAAAACCAGCATCCTGCTCACCTTTCTCTTCTTCCACTCCTACTACTCAGAGCTGCTTTCCTGGGGGACCTTTTATCCTCTCGCATCGAGGCTTGATTGGGGGCAGGTGTGCCTCATGAAGGGGTTGCAGCTGAGCTGCGTTCAAGGGCCACATTTTGCATTCCAGGGCCAGGGGGTCTGGCTGGACGCTGATGCAGGAGGGAGTTTGTTACCTCTATAGTGTATTCTGTATGGCTTTCCTTTTCGGTATATTTGCTTATCTGTCTGCCTTGCTAACTGTCTATCTCACCCTTAATGCATTGCTGCTTTACCCTATGTCTGCTATATCTTCCTGTCTGTCCGTTTGATTGTGAGTAATGTCTGCTGTTTACTATTTCTGTCTGTCTGTGAATGGATATGCCTCAAAAAGAATGTGAATGGATATCCCTCAAAAGAAATGCACTAATGCATTATAAGTGTGACACTTATCTCCCACTATTAAATACAATGTATTCACCTTGGCATCAGGTGACTAA
Source organism: Esox masquinongy (assembly GCA_016801175.1). Lineage (NCBI taxonomy): Eukaryota > Metazoa > Chordata > Actinopteri > Esociformes > Esocidae > Esox > Esox masquinongy. The sequence continues at coordinate 70,342 of JACXGI010001366.1, forward strand.
TTTCTGTAGGCATCATTATTCTGAAGCTTATCTTTCCCCCACTGAATGCAAAGTATTCACTTAGGAATTAAGTCTGTGACGCAAGTCTCAATGCATAAATAGTGTGAGGCTACTATTCCACATGTTAAATAGAATATATTCACTTAAGGGGCAATCTGGAGCAATCTAAATTGTTTGGACACAACTGGAGGATATTCATCCAGTGATTCATATAACTGGAAGATATTCATCCAGTGAAGAATGAAACTTCAGTATATTACAGAAAATGAACTGAGCACTATACAAACAACTCCTTGAGGAAAACCAACCTCCCTCTGTAAGAAATCTGAAACTGTGACAAGAGTTTACCTTCCAGGATGACAACTTGAAGCCACATCCAAAGCTACTGTGAAGTGGCTAAGGCATAAAAAGGTAAATATTCTTGAGTGGCTCAGTCAGAGTCCTGACCTAAATCCAACTGATTATCTGTGGCATAAAATGAAGACTGTTGTCCACCGATGCCCCCCAAAGGAACTTGGCAGAGCTTAAGTGGTTTTGTAAAGAATAGTGCAACATTGTTAAATTTAGGTGTGCAGTTGCTAGAGACCTATCCCAACACTCAGAGCGGTAATTCCTGCCAGGGGTGCTTCCACCAAGTATTAACTTAGTGCTGTGGAGCCACCCAACTGTGATGTCAGTTTTGTGGTATGTAGACACCTGGAAAGAAATCCTTAACTGAAAAAAACTCTGAGGCATTGATACAAAAGCATTTAGAAAAAGAGCAATGGGCGGTTGACTTTCTTTAAAGCACTGTATGTCTTTCTGTCTGTCTGCCTTTCAACTGGCTTGCTTGCCTCTCTGTCTTCTTGTATGTCTGTCAGTCTGTCTCACCCATTTACCCAGTGGAGTTAAACCCTGTCTATTTGTCATTTGTTCTTGCCAGTCTGTGAGTGATGTCTGTTGTTCACTCTGTCTGTAAATGAATGTCTATATACTCCCCTCCACCACCCTTCACTTAAGCATTTCAAGTGTGACACGCATGTCCACATTGAACGCAATGTAATTACCTTGACATCATGTGAGAAATTTCTCTTGGCATCCATATTGTGAGCCTAATTGTCCCCCCATTGAACAAAATGTATTTAATTAGTCCTTAAGTCTGTGGCAGAATTCTCTAGGCTACTCGTCCCCATGTTTAATGTATTCACTTAAGGGGGCAATCTGGAATGGCTACAAAAGACATTGACCTATAAATTAATCATTTTCATTCAATAATTGAAAAATATAACTTGCCAGAATATAATGGAAAATTGAGAGCAATGTACAGAGTAGCCCTTGAGGAAAACTTGCTGACCTCTGCAAGTAAGCTCCAATCATTGAATAACTTCATCCATACTTCTTGTGCACATAAACACCTTGTGCTGCAGATCCCACTTCCCCCTTCTACTCATTGGTCTAACCTACTTGGATAATTGATTGAGGAGAGATTATTAAATATATATTTGCATAGCCACTTCAGATAGCAAACCTGAGCGGTCATTGGCCAGCAACATATCAGCTGATGTGGGGGCATCGTTCCTATCACAATATCAGATTGCATACCTGTCTATTTAATCGTCAGGTATCTCATTCAGTTCTGATGTGTGTTGGTCTCACTAGCATGCGGGTGTCAACCCACTCACCACCCCTGCCTCCATCTGTTTGGTTCAGTTTCCTTTTGTAGGGAATCGGTACTGCATACCACGCTCATTAGCTATGGGGATTGCTATTAATGATTTCATGTTTTTATCATTATTAGCAGTATCATATATACGATAATGAGATGGCAGTTACCAGTCAGTGTCCCCAGAGGAGCAGGACCTAACGGCAAGACTTGTTCGAGTATCGTCATTGCTCTGCATTGTTCTGATTAAACTAATATGTCTTTTTCTGAACTTTTCTGAACACCCTAAAAAGTAAAAAAAAATCCCCTTTTATTTTTGAACAAAGTCTTTGAGTAGAGAAACACGTTCATGAAATGGATCCAGTTGCAAGCACCTGCGCTATAATTAAAGAATAAGATATAAGGGATTGTTTTATTGAAATTTAAAAGACTACATTATTGCATGTATAGGTATTCTGACCTATGAGACTCCAAACTGATCATTGTTGAGATGCCTCTAGAACTTGGAGTTTAGTTTTTTCTTCCACTTCGGGTTTTTATTTAACTTTTTTACACTAAAAAATGTTTTACGCAAAATAAAACAGTATTGGCTTGGACTTTAAATTGTGTCCAAAATAATAATGACTGCATTCCAACTTGTTTTGTTCTCCTCCTGAAGCTCTTTGGCACCCCCCTAGGGAGGTGCATGTAACACTTTGAAAACCACTGCCGAAACCATACACCAGCTATGACAACCAATTTCAAGAACACAAGAATTATCAGATAATTGTCTGATCCCTCCTAATGATCCAGTTAGAATCACATGATCCTTCCTCAACCCATAGGAAGTCACACCCAACTGACTACATTAAAGGGGGAAACCCATGCCTTAATCTCCCTGATTTAGATTTTGATAGCCTAGTGGTTAGAGATCAAATCTTGAGCTGACAGGGTGATAAAAATCTCTTGTTCAGTCAGTGAGCAAGGCAGTTGATCTTAACTGCTCCCAGGTTGATCCTGAAAATGTCAGCTTTATATACTGTACCTGGCAAAATAAGGGTTACAATCTTTTTCAGACAAAAGCACCCAGATATTTTCTGGTACTCATCTGTTTGTTCAATAAAAAATTTTTGAAAGAATATTAGGTAACAATTAACATGTAATAATATTGCCATAAAACTGTCTTGACACATATGTAACCTTGTTAATACATATATTGTTCATTTATGACACTACATAAACATTTCATAACCCACAAAACGTACTATCCAACACAAACCATTACTTGGAAATAAACTAAACAAAAATATGAACATAACATGTAAAAATTTCAGTGATTTTACTGAGTTACAGTTCATATAAGCAAATAAGCCAATTCAAATATATATTAGGCAAATTAGTCCCTAATATATAGATCACCCATGACTGGGAATACAGATGTGTATATGGAAGGTTACCCCATTTTGTGTTGAAACATGCACCTGTGACTATTAACCATTCAATCACCTACAAGACCTCCATCTAAAGGTAAATGCAGAATTAGTATCTTGTTCGACAACATGGGAGCCTTCACCCACGCAGAGGGGGTCGATACCATTAGGCAAGGTAGGCAGCCGCCTGTGGCCTCAGAAGGCTTAGGGCCCTGTGAAAATTCAAACTGAAATAGAAATTAAAATGTAATAATACATTTTTTTTAATAATTATTTTTGTCTTAAAATCTGATTGTGTTACTCTAAATTATTAAATTAAATTATTAAATCATGCCTTCTAATACAGTTGTGCTCATAAGTTTGTATACCCTGGCAGAAATTGTGAAATTTCGGCATTGATTTTGAAAATATGACTGATCATGCAAAAAACCTGTCTTTGATTTAAGGATAGTGATCATATGAAGCGATTCATTATCACATAGTTGTTTGGCTCCTTTTTCAATAATAATGACAACAGAAATCACCCAAATGGCCCTGATCAAAAGCTTACATACCCTTGAATGTTTAGCCTTGTTACAGACACACAAGGTGACACACACAGGTAAAAATGGCAATTAAAGGTGAATTTCCCACACCTGTGGCTTTTTTAATTGTGTTTGTGTATAAATAGTCAATGAGTTTGTTAGCTCTCACATGGATTCACTGAGCAGGCTAGATACTGAGCCATGGGGAGCAGAAAACTGTCAAAAGACCTGCGTAACAAGGTAATGGAACTTTATAAAGATGGAAAAGGATATTAAAAGATATCCAAAGCCTTGCAAATGCCAGTCAGTACTGCTCAGTCACTTTTAAGAAGTGGAAAATTCAGGAATCTCTTGATACCAAGCCAAGGTCATGTAGACCAAGAAAGATTTCAGCCAAAACTGCCAGAAGAATTTTTCAGGATACAAAGAAAAACCCACAGATAACATCAGGAGAAATACAGGCTGCTCTGGAAAAAGACATGTGGTTGTTTCAAGGAGCACAATACAACGATACTTGAACAAAAATGAGCTGCATGGTCGAGTTGCCAGAAAGAAGCCTTTACTGCGCCAATGCCACAAAAAAGCCCGGTTATAATATGCCCGACAACACCTTGACACGCCTCACAGCTTCTGGCACACTGTAATTTGGAGTGACGAGACCAAAATAGAGCTTTATGGTCACAACCATAGGCGCTATGTTTGGAGAGGGGTCAACAAGGCCTATAGTGAACAGAATACCATCCCCACTGTGAAGCATGGTGGTGACTCACTGATGTTTTGGGGGTGTGTGAGCTTTAAAGGCACAGGGAATCTTGTGAAAATTGATGGCAAGATGAATGCAGCATGTTTTCAAAAAATACTGGCAGACAATTTGCATTCTTCTGCACGAAAGCTGCGCATGGAACGCACTTGGACTTTCCTGCACGACAATGACCCTAAGCACAAGGCCAAGTTGACCCTCCAGTGGTTACAGCAGAAAAAGGTGAAGGTTCTGGAGTGGCCAGCACAGTCCCCTGACCTTAATATCATCGAGCCACTCTGGGGAGATCTCAAACATGCGGTACATGCAAGACGACCAAAGACTTTGCATGACCTGGAGGCATTTGCCAAGACGAATGGGCAGCTATACCACCTGCAAGAATTCGGGGCCTCATCGACAACTATTACAAAAGACTGCACGCTGTCATTGACGCTAAAGGGAGCAATACACAGTATTAAGAACTAAGGGTATGCAGACTTTTGAACAGGGGTCAATTTTTTTCTTTGTTGCCATGTTTTGTTTTATGATTGTGCCATTCTGTTATGACCTACAGTTGAATGTGAATCCCATAAGAAATAAAATACGTGTTTTTTCTGCTCACTCATGTTTTCTTCACAAATATTACCAATTCTCCAAGGTTATGCAAACTTTTGAGCACAACTGTACATTATTTGTTTCAGACCAAACCCCCCTCTCTTACTCAAATGGTCAGTCCCATATTGTTTCTCACCGAAGCAGCCCAAAAGACGTTAGGTAGCTTACTCTGTCAGCCTGAGCCTGCTATACAACACAAGAGATGGACAGATACATTTTTTTTAAATATGAAACGCTTGTATGTGAGCGGGGCAGAAAAAATAAGGAAGGAGAAAAATGGCATGAGTGTCCATAACGGTTGTAGCTTTGTGACTGCAGCTACTACTTGTGTCATAAACGTGAATAGCTTAGCGGCTACGGCTATTACTTCCTGAATATGACTGTTTGACAGTCACATAAGAAAGCGCTATCCCTGACTTGGACCATCACAAATTGCCACCAGAGGTTAAGGTGCCCTCATGTCATTCTTCTAACATCACTCATGTTGATTATAATGACGCAAATATTGATTATGATGGTGATAGCAACAGTGCTACTGATCACAAATTAAAGATCTTGGCTCCCCAAGACAGTTCTGACAGTGTAGTGACACCGAATATAACGTCTGTTCCAGGTATATGTGGCCCTCCCAGCTGACAGATAAGGAAAGTTGCAGGATAGTGAGAAAAGGAAGGTTTATGAATGTAAACTGAAGTAACTGCATACAGGCAATGCGCTGTGGTCTAACATGGTGTGGCGATTTGGCACTGCCTGAGATGAACAGACAGGGCTGCTCTGTCACGTTGCACTCTAGCCACTCCTTTTCGGTACGTGAGGCGCCTGCAAGTTCTATCGATGTTGTTGGCTCAGAAACGCGTTCTCCTCAGTGTGTGTGTACCGGCAATGAATTCCTGGGTGAGCAAGCAATGTGATACGAATCAGAACGGCTGATATAATCTCCACTGTCACGCGCCTGGATATAAAAATCTCCCACACTGCCATGTGCTTTCCTTCAAAAATAAACAGAATAAGCTGTTCACATAACTGCACCATCTGAATTTCCCAAATCAATCGTAATGTGTATTTAGTATTTCATTAGATGTTTCAGTTAGTCTATTCCTCGTACATAGTGTTAATTTGTTAAAACTGTTGCCGTGACATAGTGTTTATTTGTTTAAACTGTTGCCGTGACAATGTTCTTAATACGGAGGCCCACTTGGACGTTTGCAAGCTGAAACGCGAAAGTCAAGTTACTAGTGTCGCCCGAACGTAGCCAAGCGAACAGGAGGCCAAGCCGAGGTTGTCCGACGCGAAAGTGCTTAGCTTGAGTGTAAGCTAAAAACAAAATTTAAAGTCCCCCAGGTGTTTACTGCTAACCGCAGAATCAGCAGACAAACCAAAATGAGTCTGGATAAAGCAGACCTATGCGATTCATTACTAAATTGGGTAAGTTTTGTTAATTAAGTTAATGTATGTACATATGATCGCTAACTAACTAGCAAACCTAGTCAGTACCGTAGGCTAGCTTGTTAACGTTAAATTGACATCTAACGTAATGTTAGTTCTACCGTACCCAGTCATCCGCCCGACCTCTTCCTAGCCGACACGTAGATATAACAGATGGCGAAATATATATATATTTTTACATTACATAATGTAGGCGCTATTAACTTTACTGCTTGGAACCGGATCAAATGAAATGTTAGCTAGTTGTGCAGTCGTTACGTTAAGAGTGCTAAGCTAGTTAGCTACATTTTTTTGGGTGATCTACATCAAAAATGGTCAGAACACGTAGGGTATAGTAGCTTCGAGGACAAACTCCATAGTTGCTATACAGCAGATGAGTTAGCCACATGCTATCTTACGCAATTAGTACAAAGGTCTAGCACCAGTAGTACTAGAATCAAGCTAAAGTCACTCACCTCATTACATGTAAAGTATAGAGAAAGTCGTTTTTGACAACCCGCCAAATAATGTTGTTCAGATCTTTGATACGAACCAAAAATGAGTAAGCTGGAAATGTGGAACCTTACTGTACAAGCAACTGATCTTGCCAGCTAAGGGACCACCTGAGGTCTATCATTAGGAGTTAGCAAACACGTCATTACTAACCATTCAGAAGTAGAATGATTTTTATATGATATTTCTAAAGGCCACAATCAAGAATCAATCAAATGTATATGTCCCTTTTTATCATGACAAGTTTTTTTTTTTACAGCAGCTTTAAATATTAAAAAAATGCCTACTTAAAACTTAGGAGAGCAAGTAATGCAGAGCCATGTGTTTTTAAATTAAATGAATTCTAACTCGTTTTTTTTCTTATTTTCTTTGTCCAACCCTTCTAGCTACAGACATTTCAGCTGCCTTCATGCACCAGCAAGCAGGACCTGACCAGTGGGGTGGCTATTGCACATGTTCTACACAGGATGTAAGGCCACAAGCTTTTTTGTGTTGGTGGGTTTGGTGGTAGGTGTTTGCTAAATTCAGTCAAGCAGGTAGAAATTAGACATTATCAGCAGAACCCAGTATTACGTCAAAGTTGCAAATGGCAATAGTAAGAGGTTTGAGTCTATTCAAGTTATTCTCATTTGCTTATCTGTTAAAGACTGACATTTTGATTTAGGCCTTCAGTGAACTACTTTGAATTGGGCATATCAGAGTCAATTTGGTCAAGTATGCAAAAGCCTTGTTGTAAAGTTGGAGGATGGGCTGTTACTCTGATTTTTATTCCTTTTACTGGCAGGAAATAGGTGTACATTTCTCAGTGTCTTGTAGATTATGCGTAGGTGTTAGTTTGTAAAAACCGATGTGTGTTTGTGCAAGGGCTTCTCCATTTTAGGTCCAGATGACCTTCGGTGTCATGTGCTGTGGTATTTGTATGCCTTTTTGTCCACACAAACAAGTTTTTGTGTCAAGCTGGGAACAAGCTGTGCTTTTTTCCATCTGAAGGTTAACTGTATTGGGTCATAACAACAATTTGTCAACAGTGGCCTACTTGTTGTCACATTTCTTGCAATGATGACAGAGTTGTAAGGGTACTGCAATGAATCTGTAATTGTAGTTTGCAGGTTAGAAATATAATTCCTGTGTATTTCCCTAGAATATGTTATGTTTTTCCTGTTAACAGAGATCCCACCTGGTTTAATGAAGCATGGCTGGGCAGGATCAAGGAGGATCATGGAGCCAACTGGCGTCTCAAGGTACGCTTGTAAGACAGCTGAATATCGTCATGGCACATTTGCAAATAAGACTGGTAGATTCCTGTATTCTTCGGCTCATTGGTTTCATGTCCGTGCAGGTCAGCAACCTAAAGAAGATTCTCCAGAGCATGCTTGAGTACTACCATGATGTGAGTTTGTGATCAGATGGAGTAGATGAACACTATATGCACTTTTCCTGCCTTTCCTCTATAAGCTCAATCCGTCTTCTAGACGTTACTCAGCTTTTAATGGGGTTTTTTGGACCATTTGAAATGGAATTGCAAAAGACCTTCTGTATATTATCTCACAATCATACTAGTCTCCCTCTGTCTGAACAGGTGCTTGGCCACCAGGTAGCAGACGAGCACCTTCCTGACATCAGTCTAATTGGGGAGTTTGAGGATGTGACTGAGCTGGGCAAGCTGGTGCAGCTGGTGCTTGGCTGTGCAGTCAGCTGTGAGAAGAAGCAAGGTGAGCTGACTGGACTAGAGCAGGAGGCCCTGCTGGGTGACCGGAAGCCACCCAGGAAGAAAAAACCCAGGATTAACTGAAGTCGAATCATGTGACCCATGAAAATGATTGTCTTTAATGAACCACATGTTGAGGCCTTGACCTGATTGTCACATGACTGTTCATTACCTTAGCCTTCGCTGGGTTGTTACTACAAAACCCCAACGTTTTCTGTAGATTGTCTTTTAAAACAGTTTTTATCCCAAAGTGATCCTTAGAAGATCCGATATGGGCCTTTGAATCTGATATGTGAATGAAGAAGGACCAGCTGTTTTGCAGTGTGTAAAGACTTGAGCTTAACAATGACCCACGTACACTTGACATACCGTCCTGTTTATTATTGACAGGACTGAGAATATCACAGATTATTTATTTTTTCATAGAGCAAATTCGTCAGATTATGACCCTGGAGGAGTCTGTCCAGCACGTTGTCATGACAGCCATACAGGAGGTGAGTGGAATTTTCTGGGTTTTTTGTCTTTGTCGATCTGTCTATCATTTGAGATTGCTCCTAAAAACAGCAGGCATTGGTCCTTGAAACCTTTTAGTATTTAGCAGTGAAACACTATAAAACAAGCAATAGCTCACTTATTGTCCTCCTTCCCTTTATAAAGGCATTATGTTTCACCATGTGATCTTTCTTTCTGGAGGTCGAAACAGCCACTAACTGTTGTTTTATGGTTTTGATGTAGCTCCTAGCTAAAGAGCCAACTGATCCCGCAACCCCAGAGACCTACGGTGACTTTGACCACCAGGTAAAACCTTTTCACTTGGCTTCTCTGAACACATTGAACTTTCCCCACCAAGTTGTTTTTGGAATTGTTCATGCCACTGTCTCATTAACACCTGCCCTGTGTGGCCTCTCCCTCTGTATATACCCTCTCTGCTCTCTGTGTCTCCAGTCAAGGAAGTATTATTTCCTCAGTGAAGAAGTGGAGGCAAAGGAGGACCTGGGCCAGCACTGTCAGGATATTGAGCGCCAGGTGGGCAGAGAGGAGCTGTTTAGTTAGCCAGCATGCTGAGTGTGTCCAGCTCTGGGCCGTGTGTTGAGTGAACCCTGTTGATTAGCTTGGCTGTGGGTTGTTGTCCACTGACTGGCTCCCCCTGATGGTTTTTGGTGAACATAACTTGATATGTGCTGCCAATGCTGTCTCTGACCATCCAATTGGATGGAAATATTCAGTTGTTCATTTCAACAATTAAACTGTATTTTATTGAATCTACATGCAGTTGCCACTGCTTTATGTAGATGGTTAAATGTTGTTAATATGTTGACATGTTCAACAGAGTAGCCATTTTTCTGTTGTTTTTGGAGTTTGTCACTTGCATCCTGGTGAGACTAAAACAAGCCATTTGTTCTTGAAGTTCAGTGTAGGGTTTGCTGTGTGCACACTAGAGAGGTGTCTCACAGGTAAGTAACAGACTCTCTTTTAATATTGGAATGCCCGCTTGCCTAACCCCACACACATGTTCAGGTGGATGTTTTCCCCAAAACAACCTTCTAGTATGGTAACCCCAAGCATAGCCCCCTTTTATCCTCAAGCCTCTGGAGCTTGGCTCTTTAAAGTACATGACTTTCTGTACTCATCGCACTGTTACAGTCTGACCATGTGTCAGACTTCTCTTCTTCCATTCGTCCGTGTCATCAGTGCCTGGGCTGTAAGCCTAAGGGGTAATGCTAACAGTTACTCCAATGAGAAAGGGGCCCACGATCCTGAGACCATAACTGACCAGCTGACTAACTGTGCTCTGATGTTTGTGCATGTCAAGTTTCCGCCTAAGCTCACAGAAAAACAACGCATGTGTTGCAAGAAATGTGTGGTGTCTGTAGCTGGATATGTGAGTGTGACATTTGCTTTCCCACTTGTGGAGTGTCTTTTTTGTGTTCAGCATAAATGTGAGGTTTGTCGGCGGTGTTCAGCATACTAAAGACTGTTAGCTTTTTTTTTTTAAATGCCACTCATCACTTTCTGTGTCTCAATGTGTGACTTTGTTAATTTGTCTGTTGGCCTCCTCCCACTCCTTGTCTTGCTTCCATGCCACATAGGGTCCTGCTCTCTCTTCATGTCAAACCGTGACTCTGTGTCTGTCTGGTCCTCAGTTGGCCGTGGCCTTGGAGGAGAAGTCGTCTCTTCTGGTGGAGATTCGTTCACTGAAGGAGAAACTCAGCCGCTGTGACACCGTGGACGCCTCCACCACCATCACTGGCAAGAAGCTGCTGCTGCTGCAGAGCCAGATGGAGCAGTTACAGGAGGAGAACTACAGGTCACATGCTTCCCAAACCCCGTCCACTCCACCTGGACTTGCTTCCTTTTCATTTATAATGGGCGTGTTTGTGCTGCAGACTGGAGAACAGCAGAGACGACATGCGCGTGCGAGGGGAGGTTCTGGAGCGCGAGGTGGTGGAGCTCGCTCACCGCAACGAGGAGCTGACCAGCCTGGCACAGGAGGCTCAGACCCTGAAAGATGAGATGGACATCCTCAGGTCAGAGCAGGGGACGGCCGTCTCTCCGTAGTCTGTTGTGGACTCCTCCTATCCTCCTTCCCTCTTTGGCCCACCGTCAAAACCCTTTTCCCATCTCCCTCTGCCCCCCCCACAGGCACTCGTCTGACCGCGTGAGCCGCCTGGAGGCGATGGTGGATACGTATAAACGGAAGCTGGAGGATCTGGGGGACCTGCGCCGACAGGTGCGTCTGCTGGAGCAACGCAACACCGTTTACATGCAGCGCACCTGCGAGCTGGAGGAGGAGCTACGGAGGGCCAACACGGTTCGCAGCCAGCTGGACACCTACAAGAGACAGGTGAGTTGGCGCGTTAGAGGGTTGGCCAGTGGCCAGAGATGGATGTGAGGACAGATTCGGGTGGCTACTGACTGATCCCTAAGAGCACATTCGCGTCTCTTCTGTCAGGTCCACGAGCTTCACACTAAACACTCGTCGGAGGCCCTGAAGGCTGAGAAGTGGCAGTTTGAGTATAGGAACCTCCATGACAAGTACGATGCCCTGCTGAAGGAGAAAGAGGTGAGATGCTCAAGGCCGACTGCTCTCCTGGCCAGGACGGACTACATATAAGAGCGTGATGTCTAAGTATTATGGATTTCAAATCTGTGGAAGTCTGAGGGACTCACCTACACAGTCTTAATGCCTGTCTTATCCTACTGTGTCTTGCAGCGTTTGATCGCAGAGCGAGATACCCTGCGGGAAACCAATGATGAGCTCAGGTGTGCCCAGGTCCAACAGAAGTACCTTAATGAAACTGGTGAGTCCAGTGGAGATGACAGATATCCTTGTCCTTTCGTTGCAGTTTATAAGACGAATGATCTTCATTTCCAACATGCATTGTTTTCCCTGACTTCTTCAGGTACTGTGGGAAACCTGGCCTCAGAGATGATGCCTGCTGAGTTCAAGTACGTGCATTTAGTGAGTTGTGGAAACATGATAACAATTAACACATTGAAGCTATCTCACCTATTAACAGAGAACCAGAAATCAGTAGTTCAACAATGTGCCAGCATAATCATTTTCAACTATAGTGGACTGTGACATGGCAAACATCCAGTTTCTCAGCCACAGCCTATTTCAACAAGCAGAACATGCCATTGCCTTCTGAAGTGGAATAACTGTCATATGGCACATCCGTTATACTAGCTGAGGTGGATTTGAGAGGTCTGGTTGATGTGCAGTGACAGCCCTTTGCCTTCCACTCCAGGGAGACCGTGGTCCGTCTCCAGAGTGAGAACAAGATGCTGTGTGTCCAGGAGGAGAGTTACAGGCAGAAACTGGTGGAGGTACACAGGGAGCTGGAGGAGTCCCAGCGGAGACAACACACCCTGGAGACGCAGAACAGGTGTGTAGGTCAATAACGCAAAAAAATAAAAATAAAACACTTCGCGAAACTTAAATGGTGTTTTTGGTTTGACCTGAATATATGTACCATTGACAGTCAGGGATGATATTAGCCACTGGTTTTTCTGCCAGACTGTTTGGCCGCGTGGCTAACAGGAGGAGTGATCCGTCTAAATGTCAGCTCACCCTCTGACGGGGAGTGTTGCGTGGGCCGGCGTGGAGTGGAGGATGGTCACAGTAAGGGGACAGATTGTGCGGTGCGTGTGTGTGTGTGTGGGAGTCGGGCTGGCATCCTGAAGAGCAGCGGGAGGGGAGGGGAGCGGGGTCTCGAGCTGTGGAGGACGGCTGGAGTGGCTCGACGTACACCTGGACACTGCTGATGTGTCGCAATGTGACCTTGAACGCATCGCCAGACTCTCCAACTCTCACACCTCATATCTGTCTTCATTTTCTCTCTTCCTCCTTCACTCCCTTCCTCCTTCACTCCCTTCCTCCTTCACCCCCTTCCTCCTTCACCCCCTTCCTCCTTCCGGACGCTTTTCCTTCCGTTTCTGTCTGGTCTCTCCAGGTTGAGCCAGCAGCAGATCTCTGAGCTACGCTCCCATGTGGATGAACTCCAGAAAGCTCTACAGGAGCAGGGCAGCAAGACTGAAGATGTGAGTGGAAATTCCCCCCCAACATCCTTTACTAGTGCCTTTTCCAATCACTTAGGGTCTTCTACAAAGACCTTAGTATACTGAAAATGAATAAGAATCATTAGTAGAAATGATCACTGCCTTTTCTTAGTTGCACATTCTCTCCTCCATCCTCTCACACCTCCCTTTGATAAAAGGTCATAATCGAACGTGGATGAGAATGTGCTTGTATGATATCCGATGGTCCTTCTCGTCGACCACTTTGCTTTCCTAGTCATGGAGGAGGGAGGGAGGAGGATGGATTTTTGCCCAAATTAGAGAAAATCCAATGTATTACACTCATCTGCTATCTATGGGTCTTGGGTGAAATATGTTGAGTTGTAACTTCAAGTCAACTGTCTTTGTATATACTCCTACATTCCTTGAGAGCCATAGGAAATACTTGTTTTAATAATGTAAGCTCTATTCTAGTCATGACTGTAGACGGAAGCAGCTAGTCCTTGGCCCTTGAGGATTGTTGTGGCATATCCTTCTCTCCCCCTCCCTGATATTTGTGTGGGAAATTTAACCCTGGTTTGCTGTGATGATTTACCACTAAAGCCTGCCCCTTTCTCCCCGTTTGCCCTCACCGACCGACATTCTGCCAATCAGGCCATCGTAAGTACGGCCCATCCCTGCATGACTCTGATTTGACTAAGTAGGACTCTGGAAGTTGTATTTTAAGTGGTTTGTTGTGTATTATTGGTTTGAATGTTGACTGGCTTCCTTTCTCCTGTTCAGTCGTCCTTATTGAAGAAGAAGCTTGAGGAGCACCTGTGAGTACTGTTATCACTGATATTAGTACCCTGCAGTTGTAATGACATTATTAGCATGGATCTGTGGGGTCTTGCTCCTCCATGTTGTTCCTCTGTCCTCCTAGGGAGAAGCTCCATGAGGCCCACTCAGACCTACAGAAGAAGAGAGAGGTCATTGATGACCTGGAGCCCAAAGTCGACTGCAACAGTAAGCAGCCCCTTCTCCCCTCCCCTTGGTGCCGATCTATCAAACAGTATTGATTTTACAGAACATACAAGCTCTAAAATTGTCCTTCATATTTCTGTTCAACCACTACTCAGTGGCAAAGAAGATCGATGAGCTGCAGGAGATCCTGAAGAAAAAGGATGAGGACATGAAGCTAATGGAGGA
>JACXGI010001366.1:84725-95136 GCA_016801175.1 Esox masquinongy
TGTGTGTGTGTGTGTGTGTGTGTGTGTGTGTGTGTGTGTGTGTGTGTGTGTGTGTGTGTGTGTGTGTGTGTGGCGCGCAGGTGATTAAGAATCTGGACCCCAAGCTGCCTCCCCTGACAGTATCTCCTGACGTTCAGGCCCTTAAGAACCAGCTGAATGAGAGAGAAGTGAAGATCCAGTACCTGGAGGTAAGACAGCACCCCACAGTCTAGATGAAGGGTGCACTGCCTGACGATCTCTGTGCATGAACAACTGCTCCTCTGTGTGCAGCATGACTATGAGAAGAGCAGGTCCAGACATGAGCAGGAGGAGAAACTCATCATAAGTGCCTGGTATAACATGGTGAGTATGCAAGCCTCTTCTGTCTATCGGCCTGATCTACATAGTAGAAGGGAGTTATTGGCGTGATGGTTCTCCAACGCGTGCTGTTCATTGATGTGACATGGATTTGGTTTTCTTGGTAGTAAGACATTTCAACTGTTGTGTGTCTCTGTTGCTCTCCTTCCCAGGGTATGGCCCTGCATCAGAAGGTTGTTGGGGAACGGTCAGGTCCATCCAACCAGGCCCAGTCCTTCCTGGCTCAGCAGAGGCAGTCGACCCATGCCAGGAGAGGCCTGGCTGCCCGCCACCTGCCCAGATAAGACGCAACATCCCTGTGGGATGACGAGGAGGGTAACGGACGCAAGACAAGTATCTGTGTCTAGGTGTTCATGTCTTCAGTACTAATTGTCACTGGTGCCTTTATTGAAGGTGGTTACTCTGGATTTTGGGGAAGACTGCTGCTGCCCCATGCTGGTCATTTCTGGCACAGCACTTTCTCAAGTGTCAAAGTTGCAGAGATACTACCTGCATGTTCAAGTGCATTCAAAGCTACCAGGCTTTTTGGAACTAAAATGAGAACAATGTCTCAGTAAGAGCTGTAATGAAAGAAGATGAAGCAAATTCTGACCGGTTAAATCTTTCATGGATTTCTCTGACAATTTTGCTCTTGGTTTATTTTTTACTTTAATGCATTTTCCGTTTTCTAACGGTTTAAATGACAACATGATGAGAATCAATAATTTGTAGGGGCCACAGTAATGACTTGAATGGAAAGGGATGATGCTATTCATTTGGTATGGGTCGATATCCTTACACTGTGAGGTGAAATGGAGTATCTTTCACTGGAACATTGACATGGAAATATTCATCAGAGATATCTATTTGTTGAAATTGTGGAGACATTGCGTAGTTATTAATGTGCGTCTGACTCCTTTGTGGATAATGTTTTATCTCTGGAACATCTAGATGTCCATGGTAAAAAGACTAGTCATGCTTTAGAGCTCCGTAATAGGAACAAAGTCATGATCACACACCAACAGTCATGATCTCAGTTTATTTTCATGGATGTTTTTGTATCATGTCCTTTATTCTCTTCATTTATTTATGTTTTACTTTATTTCTCTATTTTAATTATTATTTTGTTAGTTATAGTATGAATGTGTCCATGCGTGAAGGATCTGAAGAGCAGGAAGAACAGCTTTCTGGTGTGTTTTATTCAAAATAAACCTCAGCATTGTCGTATTAGTACATGTGGTGTAGTTATGTGCAGGAAGGTACATGAAAGCACTCGTCCTCCCTTTTGCTACAGGTTCAGTGCCTGATGTGAGACTAGGGAAAATGCCCCTGATATACTTTCAAGGACTGCACTTTTTCTCAAATGACTGGAAAAGTAGGTCTATGGTATACACATGTAATGGAAGAAGTTCGGAACAAAATGGCAGATGTTGGGTGTGATGTTTATGGAATGACAATTTTACTGTGTGTTCATACAGACCACTGAAAACGCTTTTGTTTTAGGATTTAATTGGGGAACACTCACAGTTTGACTGTTTTTTGTTTTTTTTTTTGGGACTGAAGTTGTTTTAGTTTTTAACTGTGATTTTAACTTAACCCCTCCAAAAAGTGAAACAGGGTGTTTTTAAATAATTGTTATTCATTGCACACAACACTTTAAACTAATGTGAATGTAGGAAATGTTGGTGATTGAGGACCAATAATTTTCTCAAATTATCATTGATTCCCATTTCATTTGTTAATGATGAAAAAAATTGGCCAAGCTAGATGTTTATGACTGGACGTATCAGAGTTTTTGAAGCTAAAAATGGTCATCAACATAAATGATTCTGTTCACTCATACTGGAATGTACCTAGCTAAGGGACAGAGCATTCTGTATTGTGTAATATCATCTTCATGAATGTTTGACATTTTTGACTATGAAATAATTTTCAAAATGAACCTGTAAGGGCAGCACGTTATTTTGAATGTTACATCGATCAGATAACTGTGTCCACTTTAACATGTATTTCCTCTTCAGTACCTGATCTGTCTTATATGGGAGGAACGGCTCTATAAGGCTTGAACCTAACCCTGTAAGTGTGTAACTACCTGTGCAATGGTATATGTACCAGCTAGGAAACCATGGCTTTGTGTGTACACTTGTTTTGATTCTTCTTTTTTACTCTTTAAGTGGATGTTTATTTGGTGTTAAGACCCACAGTCTTTATGTATTGCATGCATTGTGTGAAGGGATTTTGAATGTTTGTCTTTATTATCTTTTTGTTTATCATTGCATAGAAGGTTATATAACAAATGAAGGTACGGTATAGGACAAGTTGTAGGTTTGTAGTCCAGTCTGTTCTGCAATTTATGCACTGGAAATAAAATTGGGACTTGTGCTATCATAATTGTTTTGTTCATGAATTGCACTTTGACCACTTTATAATATTGTGACGATCCTTGCTTTGAGCCATGTTACAACTTCACACAATGAGAAAGACAATGCCTTATTTTACATAATGTGCATGACATTTCAGTTTTCAATGGACTAACAGATCACATTTTTTTTACAAATATTTCCCAACATAAAACCAATGCCAATTTAAAAATAAATTATTTGAAGTTTAAGTATTTAAAAATGAAATATCAAACAGAACCATATTTTAATTAAAGTACTTTCTAATTCAGTAATATGAAAGAATTGGTCTGGGGTTTAAAGGGGCAGTATGTAAGATTTTTACTATAAGACTTTTATCAAAGTCACTGACATATTCCCTATTTAAATTTTCTCGCTGCTCTGTCTGTTTGCACTGTCTAGTTACCTCTTTTAGACACTCGCAGTACTATCATCATGCAAGCAGCGTTTCTGTGTAGGACCCACTATGCTACCATCAAGGCAATGTTGTAGTCTGGAAAGTCTACCATTGTTAGAACCTCTTCCGTAGAAGCTACACGTCACGTTACGTGCAGATTGGTCATCCTGTTCCAAAGTAGTAGGGATTTAGGTGTTTTTAAGAACATTCTAAATAACAGAGCTTTCTGCATAGTGGACTTAATGGGTCCTAGAGGCAAATTTGTTCCTTGTGTGGAGGCAGAGCTATGTACCAAATATTTAAAGTCTACATCACACAGGTGGAGGGGTGTAAGATTTTGAAAATGTCACAGTATATTGCTTGTTGTAGCGCAATTGTGGGACGACTAGTGTCATTTAAACTTTGTCCAAGATTAACCTTTCTACATCTTACCATCTCACTGGCATTTGCAATAAAATTCTCACGGCGGAGATTGACGAATGACAATCCCGCTAAAAAATACAATTGGATTGCAGCACCTATATGTTGCATAAACCCTAATAATATAAAATATTAATAATTTGACAGTCTCTTGCTCTGAAATTCAGCAGCTACTAACGTCAGCTAGGAAGACTTTTAGCTACTGCCTCGAAACTCTCATCCAACCATTTAATATCTCTGCCCAGGGTTGTCTGCCAACATTTTACACAACTTGAATAGACAGCCCTTAAAAATAATGCAGCAGTCCTCACACTTTTGCAATTACGGTCTGCATTTATGTTAGATAGGGGTGAAGGGGTGAATAAACATTGGACGCGGGGGCCTTGTAGGCAAGAGATTTGAGAACCAGAGGCAGGGGCCTTTGAAACGTCATCCCGTGATAAGATTTACGTAACGTGCTGACGTACCTAAACGAGAAGAAAATATTCAACATGACCGATGGCAAGTAAAAGAAAACAAAACTTGGATAACCATTGTATGCGTAGCTAATTAAGCTACGTAACTTTGATAATAATTTAACAAATACTATTTTTGTAATACGTTTGACTTAAGAATTGTTCGGGTATAACAACCGGTTTGATACAATATAAGGTTAGCTAGCAATCAACTAAAGCCTGCGTTATATTTTCGCAGAGGACATGTGTTAGCTACTTAGCCAGCTAAAGAATCGGACCTGTCCCTCCGATTCATTTATGGATTTTTATGTTGTTACTTTGAGACGCCCGTTTTCTTAATTTTATTAGACGACGTCGTTTGTGGGCTACCTTTCCTCGGAAGTCTGCTGCTTCGTTTGGATTCGGTTTGAGTCCGGTCCCTCCCTGTTGCTCATAACAATTTGGTCAGGTAGCTAGCTAACTAGTTAGCACGCTTTTGCTTGTTGTCAGTGAAGGACCAGCTGGCATTAAGACCTTTCGAGAAAGTAACAGAGCCCTTCCAGCTACGTGAATTAAAGCAAAAATGGATATGAAGCGTGGATACAATAGAAGCCATCAAAGCAGCAGTGATTCTAGCAGTAACAGCCCAGGATCTCCTGCAAGTCCTTCACCGGGAGGTAGCAAAGCAGCGGCAGGCAATTCCTTTGCCAACGATGGCAGCTTTATGGAGATGTTCAAGAAAAAAATGGAGGAAGAGAAAAGGAAAAAAGACATGGAGCAAGGATGCGGTGATAACAGTACAGCTGACGAAGGACAGTCTACACAGGAGAAGAAGACTCCAAGTGTGACCAGCTTTGTAAGGGGTTTGGCAGTTGTTAGAGATTTTAGCTAATATCATATTCATATACAAATTAAACATTTAGTTTGTTACTACCACACATCTCACATCGGGAGGCAGGGATGCATTCACTAGAGGAGAGGTGCACTTACTGCAGGGATACCAACAATTAAGTATGAATCCACATCAGGTCTTGCCAACGTTGAAAAGCATTCATTAGCTACTCAAGACTTGAGGGATGTTTCCCGTGATGTCTCGCTGATGGAGCGGGTGAAGTCTAAACGTAGACGTGTCTATGTGTTCTCTCGTCTTGTGTAGTCTCCATCATTGGCAGGCCACCTGCAAGGGCTCGTATAACGGTTTCAGTCTTCTATCCCCTAACCCAGGTGGGGAAGCGCAGAGGTGGTGCTAAATTGGCACTCAAGACTGGCATGGTTGCGAAGAAACAGAAAGTGGATCCTGAGGTTTTTATACATCTCTCTTCATGGTCATACTTTTGTGTCATTGACTTCATGAGGTACAGCATACTAAGCAGTCTAATTTATTCTGTTTTTCCAGATGGAGGGCAAGGGGGATGCCTGGACAAAATACATGGCAGAGGTGAAAAAGTATAAAGCCCACCAGTGTGGTGATGATGACAAAACCAGGCCTCTGGTCAAATAGACTCTGGAGGACCGTAAGAAAGATATCAAGAGGAATCGGGACAGCTGCCAAACTTTCTGCCTACTGCCAGACTCTTTACAGTTGTAGAATTGATCACCAATGTAATATTTGGTTTGTCTTGTTTTTTCCCCAGTTTACTTTTTGTTTATGTCAGCTTGTGTGCTGTGTGGGGCAGTAGTAATTGGCTGTGGAGTTAAAGGCTTTTAAGAATATATGAAAGTCATTACTTATGCTACTTGATTAAGGGTTATAACTATGAAGATTGTAGCTCATTGATTGGGACATGATCTTGTTGATAGTCGCTGTCTAATTTCAATTAATTGGCATTTGTCAGCTAAATTAAAGTTTAAATTTAAAACACTGCCCCTTTACCTGTGTTGTGCCTCAGGTGTGTTGGCTTTGAATTGACCCCTAAATAACCTGTGATTTTTCTCCTCCATCTGGAGTAAGCACAGTAGTTCAGCCTTGTGTTGAATCATTTGCCTTTCTGGGCTGTTTAAGTGAACTACAGGAAGTTTTTTCTTTTTGTTAACTCTGTCAAATAAATTTGATTTTTCAGATTTCTTTTTTTGGCTGCAGGTGGCATGGTAAAGTATTACTTGGCAGTACTGATTCTATTTGGAGCCGATGTTTATTGGTGGGTTACCTTTACTAGCTTTCCGCTATCTAGAAAATACTGGTTTATTTTCCATTTTAATAAGGTGGTATGGAGTTTTGCAGCACTTAACAAATCCAAGTGAAGGCACAAGACAAAACAACAGTACACCCATGCTGGCTATAGAAATTCAAGAAACGTCATACAGTTTTGTAATACAGTTTAGTCATTTAGCAGAAGCTCTTATCCAGAGCAACTTAACAGAAGGTAGGGCCTACATTTTTATACTTATGCATAGTTCTTGGCTTTTCTAAGGCTTTTTTGTTTTATTGAATGTTGTATTTATGTACAGCAGAAAATCTTAAATTCAAAAACAGGGAAAATGTACAGTGCCGTTCTTCAGTGTGAAATCCAATGTTTGCACTGAGTATCGTTTCTTACAGGTCTTTATGATTACATTGTGAAAAACAGCACCAAATACACACACTAACCCAGGTATCAGAGAGGGAGGGTTAGACACAAAATTTGCACATTGATCATAACAGAATAGTGCAATCATACATACCAACATACACCCACCAAGCATTCAATTAACTCCCTCCCTGACCACAGTGAAAGGTCTGTTTCGTAAACATTGACAAAAAAGTTTTCATTACTCCTTAAAATGTACAATATTTTTATAACCAATATCAAATTGCAGTTTAAAAAAACTAAAAGTAACAGCGGTACTTGTCGTGACACCCAAGTATGTTGAGAGGGTCCAACTCCCCATGTTTGTTCCATTCTGTGTTTGGTCAGTTCATTTATTATTCATTCAAAGCCTTCCTAGTTCCTGATTTGTCCTGATAGCTGTCACGTCATAGTGGATGTCATCCGTTTCAAATAGGTGTGGTCAAAGCGACTTCCTCTTCACATCCCCTCCTTGGTTTTGACTGACATCTGGACCAGAAGAGTAGAGTTCTTGAAATAATCATGAGAAACAAAAACAAAATATTAAACAAAAGAGGAGCTGCCACGGACGATAACCCCTGACACGCCGTACATGATTGCCATGCAATCCACCCCCAGACAAGCACAAAGACTAGGGAGGGACAGACAGGATGTCCCCAAGGGAAAAAAAACACCAGACATTTGATGTGACAACAGGTGGGCTGGGAAGAGGAAGGAGAGAGCAGGGTCAAAGGGCGGGGGCAGATTTTACCTGAAAAAGCGAGCTGCAAGTGAGGAGGCAGAGCAACCTGAGAACCTGACTGGAGACTCTTTAACAGATCTGAGGAGAGACAAGAGGACAAGGGGGGAGAAGAGGGCAGGTAGAGGGGTCAAGGGCATGGTGGAATAGGAGAGGGAGGGCACACCAAACAGGAATGGAAGGCGAGACACCAAGAGGAGCCAGAGGAAATGGATGTAAAAGCACAGAAAAGCAGTAGATAAATGGAACGATTACATTTAAAGAACGGCATAGAGGGAGAAATGAGAGATGGACCAAAGGAACGAAAATGGGAAAATATCAGACAATGGCAAGGAAACATTACAGGCATTTAGACACAGCACAGGGGTTTTACACAATGATTCGACAACGTAACACAAAAATGAACTCTACACAAACCCAGACATCAATACACACACACAGGCTAAACTAAAGACAACAACTGTTACACTATATCATGAACACCATTCAGAGTTTATTTTGTCTAAAAATTTTAAAAAAAACAGGACATGAATGTTTGTGTAGCACGGCGGTGTCACTCACTCTGAGTCAGGGCAAATTCTGCGCTGTTGCTGGCAGAGGAGCCGCTTGTCCCTGTGTTGGAGCCGGCTGTGCCCACTAAAGGCGGGAGGTTTAGGAGCGAAGGGAACTGGAAGGGCAGGGAGACCGGAACCAGTCCCCCCAACATCCCAAATCCCAGTGGGAGAGCCTGAGCAGACGCCAGAAGGTTGTTGCTGGCCGAGGACACCTGAGGAACAAGTCCATTTGTTTAGAAACACGCACACAGATCCACAGGCAAAATACAAAGACATCCAATGTCACAGGCGATTTGGTGCAACATATCCCCCCCGTCCAACTCTCACCGGGGGCAACTGATTGGAAACCGATGATGTGGACACAGATGTCAAAGGCTTAGCCCCCTGAGTGGTTCCACCTGCTGGCCTTTGGCGCTGACTGGTCATGGCTGTGGTCAGGGAGGGACTGGAACCCGAATGCTTGCTGATGGATGAGGTGTTGGTAAGGCTGGTGTTGGCACTGCTGTTAATGATCTGAGACGAGGTCTTCTGCCCTCCGGCAGGGCTGTAGCTACCCTGGCCGTGTTTGGCTGGCCCTCCCTGAGCACCGGAGAAAGGTGGGCGGAAGCCTGCTGGGCTTTTGGAGGAGTACTGGTGCATAGCGGAAGCTGCCTGAGGCCTGGCGTTGGGGGAAGCGGAGATGGTGGGCGTTGACGGATTGGGGGGGCGAGGGGTGAGTTTAATGATGGGTGAGGTGCTGCTATGGGAGGACTTTGTGAGCGTGGCCTGCATGGGGGTGATGAAGTTTGACTGCGGCTGAGTCGGGGCTCCTGGGAGAGAGTGGGAGAAGGGAGAGGAGAGGGGGGAGGCTTTGCTCTGGGACGGCTGTGCCCCACGGGGGGCATGTGGGAGGGGGTGAGCAGAGTCACCGCTGTCCGCTTTAGTATTATTAGTGCCAAAGCCCTTCTGATTGGGGGGCGCAAGTGGGGAGGCTGTGGGAGGCGGCCGTGGCTTGGGCTGGGAGGGAGAGCACGGAGTGCTGGCTTTACTAAGACCCATCACAGCAGGCCTCTGAGCGCTCAGCACTGATTGTCTGTGAGCCTGAGCCTGGGCGCCTCCACCCTTCATCGAGCCCAACCCCTCACTCCTCGCCGAGGACAGGGGAGAGGAGACGGCGGACGGCCGAGGGAGAGCGGGAGAGGAGGTAGAGACGTAGAGAGGTGTGCTGGAGCTGGGTGTGCTGACGGTGCTTTTCTTGTGCTGCTGCAGGAGAGGTGAGGAGAGGAGGGAGGAGGGGGCGGTCTTGGGACCGTCGGGGGAGGGGGGGCTGTCCCCATGGACCAGGCCCTTGGCGGCATTGCTGAGGAGCGCAAGGGCCTGGGAGATGGAGTCCAGGGAGGGTGCGGTCAGCTCATCATCCAGGGAGTCCAACAGACAGATGGGCTCGGCGGGGGACTGCATGGGACGACGGGTTGCTGGAGTCACAGAGGTCAGGGTCACAGCACCAGAGGGGATCGACCTCTGCACCCAAACACCCTCCTTGTGTACCCAACAACAAACGGGACAAAAAGCAGCGGTTAGTGTGGTGATCTAAATCTATCCAGACAAAAATGGTACTGAAATGACAGGAAATTCAAAGGTCCGTGGATCAATGTAACTTACCTTGGGTTTAGTCTTGGGTGTGGGAACTAGCTTTTTCTTTGCTCTGGATTACAGTGAGATTAAAAGGAAGATTAGTAAATAACAAAAGGAGCATTCAAAAGTTGCTACATCAGCCTCACAAACTAATAATATGTACCAATTCATTCTTTAAGAATAGAACTGTGGTATCCCATCAGAAAATGAGCTTGTTTTGCTCTATTATTAAAATAAATGATAAACAGTATAGACTCAAAACATATATACAGCCATAACAAAATCCTGAAGCAGCTCTGACACAACAGGCCTGAATCATGCATATATAGACAGATATCCCAATGATTTAAATTGACTGACATCAAATGATGACTATATCTAGAGATGCCGAATGGATGTTCACTGATAAAACTTATATTACCCATTTACAATTCGATGCGGTGAAGATTTTGTCTCTCGCAGTAACATTATAATATGCTGTTACCTTTGCTTCTGTTATCTACTTAACTGATTTACTTTATAATCACTATTACCAAGAGTACCCTGTTCATCATGAACAGAGCAAAAACTCTGCATAGAAAATAAATACACATGCAGAATGAGATCCATACATGCGCAGAAGCTTCGTAAAACTCTGGAAATCTTTTGGTCCAGTGGACTAAAGAGTCTAAAAAAAAAAAGTTGTCTCTGCAGCCACAGACATTTTTAAATAAGGTACAAAGTAATGACTTACGGATTGCCAGTGAGGTGACCATGAGCCACGAGGCTCTCCTTAAATAACATCCTGAGGAGAAACAACATACAGAAATGTAAAACTATGTTTAATAGTAACATTCAGTATTTCAACATGCAACACACACGGACAATCTCACGCACACGCGTACACACCCACACGGACAAGCACACGCACGCGCGCACACCCACACACACACACACACACACACACACACACACACACACACACACACACAC
>JACXGI010001367.1:0-16681 GCA_016801175.1 Esox masquinongy
AAGGTGAAATTCCAGGGAAGGTTTTACGTAACGTTGGAATTGCTTTGGGGATATATTATGATATAATCAAACGATACATTTATAATTAAGGTGAAATTCCAGGGAAGGTTTTACGTAACGTTGGAATTGCTTTGGGGATATATTATGATATAATCAAACGATACATTTATAATTAAGGTGAAATTCCAGGGAAGGTTTTCCTGTAACCTACAGCTCTCTGTTTCTTCCCTCTCACTATTATTTTGGTCTCTTTCCACACTCTAGCTCTCCCTTCTGTCTCCCACTTGTGCGCAAGCACACACTCTCTCTGTTTCAATCATATGATAACAAAATGCCATTATAATCGTTATGACAACCGTTGGAAACGTTATGAGGTAGCCACTGACAATGTGACAGGTCTAGCTCTTTTTCTCTCCTACTCGTGGCCTGTGCACGTCTGCTCGTATGGGAGTAATCCTGCCCATATTGCGACGCGTGACACGAAGGGTCATGCCTTATTTACTATTCCTTGTCCCGCTCTCTCCCCACATAGACTCCTGCCGGTGCTTAGCCGGCCCTCCATCCCAGCTCTGGGCTGGATTTAGATAAGCCCTGTATTTAAGGCAGGCTCAGGAGGCCACACACCCACTTCACCGGCCTGTGGAGGCACGGAAAATGGCTAAATGTCTCTGTGTGTTTATTTATAACATAGAGGGAAGTAGTGATCGAACAGGAAGCTGCTGGATTTGTTAATTTTGTGTTCTCTTAAAATTTAAAGTCACCTATATAATTCTCTTTTTTTAGTCCTAGTTACACAGTACAGTGTTAATCCCAATGTCCCGAATGAATCTGATGTTTCTTTTTCTTTTTGTTTTCAGATGTAGAACAGTAGACCATCTTAATTGGTACAATACTTAAACCATACTTATCAACGGAGCTTTTCTGTAATGATATCTTTTAGTTTTGTGATTGTTTGCTCGAGGGCAAGCGAAAAGTGTGAGTTAAACACGACAGGACAGAATTGCAGGCCCTCTGAGACAAGAATTTGAGCAACTGTTTGTTGCCTTTCTTACTTTCTTACTGCTGACATGTTGGTTATTTTCCGTGATAGTGCCGGTTTTGTCCACCACAAGGGCCTTACAGTGGCTAATGCACTCAGGAAATGATGCCGAACTCATTGGACTTCGCAGGATAAACAGTTTACTGAGTGCGCCATTTTAATTGCCTGATTTTTAGCAGTTTTCACTGGCAGTCATTTGTAATTTGTTTTAAAGCTGTTTTGGTTCATCCCACTGTAAGGCCCTTGTCAGAAACATTAGTGTTCCACAGTTTCTTTCTGTGTTGTGTGCTAGTCTGTCTTGCGGTTGGGTAGTCTTGGGTAGATTATGCTGTATTAAGGATGAGGAATTGTAGCATGAAAGTCATTTGGCCTGATAATAGGTCCCTCTCAGTTCCCCACCCCAGGACATGTTAATACTTTGTTAAAACAGGGAACCAAAACCTAGATTCCCGACCTGCCTCCTACTCCTGTATAACCGCAGAATCCAGAACAACTAATCCAGGATCAAGCAAATTGTAAATCTTTCAATGAAATTCAGTTTCCCACTTCATAACCGTATATTGTTTTTACACAGACAAGAACCTGTAAAGGGAAGAGCTACATAACCTTAGGTCACACCTTTTCTTCACATGGGTTTTGTGGGAGTCTACCTCCCATACTATTTGGCTTTTAATAAACCCGGATAATGGGTTTAAGGGAATCCTTCATCCAATCATACTGTACAAGACTATCTAAAGCTCTCTGTGAAGTCTCAAACGTTTACTTAGCGAAATGCAGTAGCTACAAACATACAATTCATTCTTCTAGGTATCCCCTTTTAACCACCCCTAAGAAGAGAGTCGGCCTTGAAACTGAAGAGTGTACATGCATTCCAAACTGTGGCAATCTCTGTGCTTGTTCCAGAACCAAAGCATCTCACAAATTTACAGAATCAAATTCTACTCATCTTTAGTTATCTACATACATTCTCTGAAGCCAGGTGGTACAAATATGGGTGGTAATACTGTATAATCCTAATGCATTGACGGAAAGTAGTAATTCTAAAGCAGTCCATTCATAGTAAAGTACAAAACATAACTTTACACTCCATCTGTCCCAGTGTGTTCGTTCTGATACGTCGGTTATGTGCAGATGGGTATGACAGATGGACAAACTGAGACCAAAACACGCGTCGTCTCTCCCTCCATCGTGGCTTTGCTGGGAAAATTTCCTTACAGGCCACTCAGGTCTTTCTAACATGCTATGGTAAACCACTGTCCCATTACCATCCATAATGAATGTTCTGTCTCTTAAGTTACATAAATGAAGACAAAAAAGCTCTCCTGAAATAGAATGAGTTGGACTGGCCCTGTGTTACAGTTACACAGGAACTATGCAAAGACCAAGTGTTGGGCTCTTAAACCCTGTCTCCATTCTTCAAAACTGTGATCATAAAACTTCTTCAATTTACATTTTCAGCAGCAAGGTCTACCAGTAGAGTCAGTTGAAGAAGTGTTGGCCCCGTTCATGAAACTGAGCAAAAGAGAAGTGTTTTGCGTTTTAGAAATGATTGTGTTCTAAGTACAGTATACGGCTCCTCCTTATGTTGAAGCCCAAAATACGACTCATTGTTTGTGCTATTTATTCTTTGCATTCAGTTTTGCTAAATTTCATAAAGAGTGGCAATACTTCTTGAGCTGACTGTGCGTTATGTTAATAGACAGTGTTTTAGACCAGGGTCAACAGTAACTTACACTGTCTTTGCTTTCCTTTCTTACAGAAAGAATGGCTATGTCTCAACTGCCAAACCCAAAGAGCTCTCTCTGGCCAGCTGGGTGATATCTCCACTCCCCCATCTCCAGTCAAGAAGCAACTACCAACACCCGTCCCTACTCCTCCTACTTCCCCTGCTAAAGTCCCTGTCCCTCCAGCTGCTACTGCCGCTGCCTCTCCTTTAACAATATCTCCCTCAGTTACTCAGGGAGAGGCGGTGGCATCAACAGCAAAGGAAGACACCCAGATGGTTCCTGAGTCCAAGGTAGTACCAGAACCCAGCCCGCCCCAAACACCCGTCGCTTTGTCTGCAAACACAGACACCACACCCATCCCATCAGTGCATGCCGCCCCTTCCTCTGATAGTGGCCCAGAGCAGACAGAACCAGTCGAGAGGATAGAACCCGAGTCTACCCTGGACGGGTGTTTGCCAGAGAGTGTAGTGGAGAGTGCTGTTGAGATCCCGGCAGTGGATCATCAACAAGAGAAAGTTACAGAAGAGCAGTCAACACCTGACACTACTCAGGCAAAATCTGATTCCCAGCCTGTTGTTGTAGAGCAGCCTGTCACTGCTCTCTCTCTGGAGAATGAGACAGAAGAGTCTATTCAGCTGACTCCAAGGCCAGATACTGTGGAGTGTCAGGCTGCAGCAACTGAAAGAATACACG
This sequence comes from Esox masquinongy, assembly GCA_016801175.1. Taxonomy (NCBI): domain Eukaryota; kingdom Metazoa; phylum Chordata; class Actinopteri; order Esociformes; family Esocidae; genus Esox; species Esox masquinongy. The sequence continues at coordinate 3,460 of JACXGI010001367.1, forward strand.
CTTCCTCCGCTGGTGCTGAGACAGAGGAGCCTATCCTTGAGTGTAGCCCAGAGAAATTTACAGAAGGACTGTCACCACCTGACTGTACTCAGGCAAAATTTGATTCCCAGCCTGCAGATGAAGAGGAGCCTGTCACTGCTCCGCCTGTAGAAACTGAGTTAGAAATGTATATTGAGGCGACAGCAGTGCCAGCTACAGTGCAGAGTGAGGCTACGGCAGAGGGGAGTTCACCAGATCCCACTGCAGGTAGCGAGAAAGAGGAGCCCATCCCAAGCGCAGTTACTGAAGAGGAAGCAAAGCCATTGGATCCAGAAGTAGTTCAGTCACCTGTCACGCAGGAAGCTGCTATTCAACCAGACCAATCACCACAGCCTGAACGATCAGTTCCTGTAGTGATTGAGGAGGAAGGGAAAGCCAAAGTTACTGAGGTAGAACCTAGTCAGGCACCTAAAGCTGAGGAGACAGCTCCTACATCTCCTGCAAATAAGGAACTGGAGGAGAAACCTAAAGAGACAGAACTTCAAGCAACTACTCTTGGTCACGATTTAACGGAGGAGGCTTCAGTAGATACAGATCTAGTAGCCGAGAATATAGCTGTCAAGACAGTTGTGGCGGATAAGATCGAACCAGAGCCGATGTCAGAAGTGACTCCTATTCCTCCAGCTGATCTGGTCGATAATTCTGCACCATCTCCAGCAGCCCCTATTGAGACAATAGACGGTCCTGCTTCCCCCAAACTAGCAGAGCCAAAATATTTTCCTCCGCAAAAACACGAGATGCCCCTTGGCCCTGTAGTAGGGGAAACTGCCCCTGTAGTTGCTGAGAATGAAAACCCTAAAGTAGTGCAAATCCCACAGGTTGAGGTAGTTGCATCTGCAGCCAAATCTCCTCCCCTAGTTAATGACACAGTCAAGGAAGATAGGGTAGAGATGACAGCCCAAGCTGAGGTGAAGCCTTTAGAAACTGAGATACCAGTAAATATGTCTGTTAAGGAAGAACCAGCATGTCCTGTTGCTGAATTGGAAACAACTGGATCTGAGTCAGATGTTGGAAGGACAGAGTCTGAAACAGTGGCTGAATCCGGCCTAGCAGTCAAAGCCAAACAGCCAGTTTTGCCCTATCCTACTGAATTACTGTCAGCTGAAGCTGATCGGATCTCCCCTCAGGAGGCTGTAGAAACTCCTGTAGTAGAACAGAACCCATATGATACTGAAACTGAGGCAGCAGCAGACAGTGAATCCAAGAAAGTGAAACATCTGGCATCTGTGGATATAAAGGATGAATCAGAGCCTGCAGTATATAATGAGGTTGAAAAAGCTCAGGTTGAGTCTACTCCCCCAGATCCAGAAGCTAACAAACAAGAAAAGGTCACAGAAGACCAGGCAGAACTTGCTGTAGAGGCACTATCACCATCCTCTGCTGCTTTCTCTGAGGAGAAACCCACACAAGGAGAAAAAGATTCTAAAGTTCCAATGCCTCACAGCCTAGCTGAAAATAAACAAGAGGTGTCTGTAGCTGAGAATAGGAAGCCAACTCCCACTCTGAGTGATGAAAAAGCAGTGCAAGAGGAATTACCCAAACAAGATGAATTAGAGAAAACTCCGAAGACTGACTCTATGTCTGAAAGCATTCAGACAGACATAGACAAAGTGGTTCTTTCACCACCTGTAGTTAGTGAAGAGCAGGAATCTATTTCAGTATCAGAGGTGACAGCTATGACTGACGTAGAGGGCAGCATAGAAGACAAAACAAGACCAGAGCAGATTACAATATCCGAAATAGTATCTGAAAATGTGTTTGAAGCCCCATCTCCTGTTGTAGAACCTGATACCTTAGTCAAAAAGGTCAGCATAGAAGACGAAACAATACCAGATCCGATTACAATATCTGAAAGAGTTTCTGAAAATGTGTTTGAAGCTCCATACCCTGTAGTAGAACCTGATACCCTAATCCATGTAGATAGGGAACAGGACAATGAGAAATCCCTGAATGAAGAAAAGTCAATGCCTGAAACTACAGAGATAAAAGAGGCTGAGGTGGATCCAGTCGAAGAGGTGACAGTAGTATTTAGCAACAGTAGTGAATGTAGAGATTATTTCAGTTAGGTTAAGAGCTTGTCTCACAAATGTTATCAACATACCTTATGTTGTTACTTAGTAATGTAACAGTCCTCAGACGTTAGTTGTAAAAATAATGTATGCTTTTTTGTCTTTGCTTTAATTCTGTACCTATGTCTTACTTAAGTCTTACTTAATGCTTACTTTACCTTTCTACATCACCATGTGTTTATGATCGATGATCACCATGTGTGGTGCTTATGATCGATGGTGTGTACTTAACAAATCTATATATTTAGTATGCAATAATAATGTTTTTTTCATTTATAGACAACGCTGAAAGAGCCTGCAGAGAAAGATAGAGCCACCAAGGATAGCAGTCCAACCAGCCCCTCAGACCTGGCCAAGCTGGAGAGCACTGTCCTTCCCATACTTGAGGCCCAGGCTATACAACCAAAGGACGATTCAAACAAACTGACCGATACACTCAAGGCTAGACGCAAACTTGAGGTACTACCCCTTTCACCTGAATCTCCCAGCACAGAGGATGACCAAGAACCCGTAGAGAAGACGGACGCCTCAGCTCCCACAAAAAAGAAGCTGCTGGTGCCGACAGACATCATGGGTGACTCATTGGAGGACAGTAGTGAGAGCTTTGGGAAAGATAGCCCAATTTCAGGAGATGATGAAGACTTCATTCGTAAGCAGATCATGGAGATGAGTGAGAATGAGGATGCTTCACCGTCTGACGAAGAAAACCTAATCCGGCGAAAGATCCGAGATCAGGATAGGAAACAGGTGGAGCAAGAGAAAGGGGGAGGGAAGGAAAAAAGTTCAACAGCAAAAGGCAGGCGACTCCTCAAGAAGAGCACCATAAGCCCTGAGGATGAAGATGACAAGAAACTCTCATTGGATGATATTAATGTCACAAGGAAAGAGGAATCAGAACCCAACATTTCAGATTCTCAGGAAGGGGAACAGCCTTTGGTGGATAGTGGCATGGCAGTCCGCAAATTCAGAACCATTGAGCTTAACACAACTAGTGCACCAGTGCACATTCCTGGAATCTCAGATGATGGAGAACTTGAGATGGAGAGCCTCACTGACTCTCCTGATGATCGCTCCAAGGGTGATGGGTCCTCCAGCTTGCATGCATCCAGCTTCACCCCCGGGACATCGCCTACATCCTTGTCTTCTCTTGATGAGGATAGTGACAGCAGTAGTCCCAGCCGGATTCATAGTGGTGAAGGGAAACAGCACAGGAAAGCCAAGCACAGGCAGCCAGGCCAAGTTCTGCCCACAATTGAAGACTCTTCTGAGGAAGAAGAGTTACGAGAGGAGGAGGAGCTGCTTAAAGAACAGGAGAAGCAGAAAGGATCCGGGAAGAAATCTAAGAAGGACAAAGAGGAGATCCGAGCTCAGAGGAGGCGGGAGCGTCCTAAAACGCCTCCGAGCAATCTCTCTCCCATTGAAGATGCCTCCCCAACAGAAGAGCTGAGGCAAGAGGCAGAGATGGAAGAGTTCAGACGGTCATCTTTATCAGATTTCTCTCCCAGCATTGAGTCAGAACCTGAGGGAGTTGAGATCAATGCTGCAAAGATTGCAGCAGTACAAAAAGTGTACCAACTTCCCACATCTGTTTCTCTGTACTCTCCAACAGCTGACCAAGATGCTAATAAAAGCCCTGAAAAACGAGCCCTAAAAACTGCAGATGAGGCATATGAAGAGATCATGCTAAAAGTTAAAACACCTACAAATGAGCAGGTGGAGATCCCTCCGGGAAAAGAGTCTCTCTATGGTGGGATGCTGATCGAAGACTATGTCTATGAGTCCCTCATTGAAGGAAATGGAAAGAAAGTCCAGCAACAGGAGCCTGAGAAAATCTCAGTTCCAGCTCAACCAAAAATACTAAGATCTCCAGATGAAGTTTATGAAGACATGATGGAGAAGAAGAAACAATTAATGCAACTGGAGGAGGAACTAAAAAAAGCCCAACCAGTGTTAGAAAGACCCACACCTGAGATCGTACTGCAACCCGCTGACCCTACCAGCTCTGTGACTAGTACAGTTACAATAGGCAAAGATGGGAAAACACTGCTTGATGCTGAGGCTGCTTATGAGGAACTCATGAAGAAAATTCTGACTCCTGGGACCAGCCCGACACAGCAAGATCCTCATATATCTGGGGCAGCCTCTGGTGGTGAGTTGGAAGGTACCGGAAGCAGAAGGGCTCTGCATCCCATACCAGACTTGAGGGTTACACAGTGCTCCTCAGGGGAGGAGGACGCTGATGAAGAGGCAGTTGTGACAGTCAGTCAAGATGAGCCAAAAACATCAGACGTTCTTAAAGCTGATCAGGCATCCTCAACAGCTGCCTCTGAAACAGAGCCTGAATATGTTGTTTGCGAATTCCCACAATCAACTTTAGACCAACCACAGAGCACTGTTGAGACTTCCCCGGCTGACCAGCCTGTTGGCATAAGCCAGTCAGGTGTCATGGACCTGTCCAGCATGACATCCTCTGCCTCTGTTGGTGCCAGTGTATCGCCCTTACCTACTGTCCCTCAGTATACCTCCACTGTCCCCAGCGTAGTGTCAACCGCCCCGCCAGTGCCTCCCAAACCGACCGTCTTGCGCAGGGCACTGTCTCAGGAAAAAGCAGATGTTCCAGAACCCCCTCCATTGCCCCCTCCTACCATGCCCAAGCCGTCAGTTTACCCCAGGAAACCACCTGTTCCTCTACCTCCACAGGCTACTGTCAGGTCAGAACCTGTTGCCATGTTGACAACACAGGGCTCACCAGTAAGACAGCCTCACGTCCCCCCACCAGTTCCTCCAAAGCCAGCCATCCCTGCTGGATTGGGCTACAGCCACAGGCCAGGGGAGATTGTCAAACCACCCCTTGCTCCGAAACCTGCCTCTCAGCCTGGCTCTCCTGCCCACGTCCCTTATACGAGGCCCACCGCCCTCCACACAGGCCATGCAGATATAGCCCTGAATTTGAGCCCCTCTTCTGAAAGCAGGCCAGGTCACTTCTCAGGTCATTCCTCAGGTCACCCATCCCCCACCTCTCCACGATATGGCAATCGACACAACACATATGTAGTTATCACTTTACCATCTCAGCCCAGCTCACCAGTAGAAGGGATCACCACCCAGGCCCCATCCAGTCCTGGTCCAGCATCTCCTTCAAGACATTCACAACAACCTTCTCATCAACCTCAAACACAATACAAACCTCAATCGCAACCTCAACCCCAACAACAACCACAGCCACCTCCATCGCACACAAACAGGGTTCCCTTGGCATTCACTCGCATCACTGAGTCCATGGAAAGTCAGGAGATATGTGGGCCAGAGAGTGTTGTTTCAAGTTCATGTCATGTAATCGAGGCAATTTCCGCATCTGCTCCACCCCCTGAGGTCAGATTAGGTCAGATCACTCAATTTGTGACGACAGAAGTCCAAAGAACCATGGTGTCTGTCCGACATGAGAGGACGCCACCCCCACTCCCAGCCCCAAGAGCAAACGGTGTCCCGATTTCACTGGAGAAAACTAAACCTCAACCAACACAGAGCACACTGGGCTACCAGCCGGAGGAGGTAGTAGACCTTCGTACCATGAAGGTTGATTCAGAATATGACATGAAAGGGGTGGATCTGTCTTCATCAGATGTTAGGCGCCAGTCTTCAGCCACAGACATTGGTTGTCGTCAGACAAGCGCAGTACAGTCCCCGGTGGTCGATCTTAGCACTGAGTCGTCTACTGTTTCCATAGTGACGGACAGTATCACCATAGTTACATGTGCTGCCACCATACAAAGTTATGAAAATACAGACTCCTCCCAAGTCTCCTCTGTGCCCCTTCAGCTTACTACAAACAAAGCCTTCGAGCCCGTTTGTCAGATTGTCTATCGTCCCATAGATACGCAGCCCGTCACCAGCAACAATGCTGAGATTCCCATTAACCTTTCTGTTGGAATCGGCACAGGCATAGGTACATTCCAGCCACCTGTTACTATTGCCCCTACCCCAGCCCAAGGTTGTGTTGCTAATGGTCTAAGCAGTGGGGGGATGACTGTAGCAGGTGCAGTTGATCTTAGCACATCCAAACCATTCAACACTGTGGTTTCAGTCAACGCTTCTTCAGCAGAAGTGATCACAGCTGTTATCACAGAGGAGGATGGGAAACCTGTGGACTTGACGGCGGGAAGAAGGACCGTCTGCTGCGATGTTGTCTACAAGCTTCCTTTTGCCGGTAGTTGTACCACCCAGCAGCCAACCACTCCATTGCCCGAAGACCGCTTTGGCTACCGAGATGACCACTACCAATACGACCGCTCACCCTACGGAATGAGAGGCTTTGGAGGGATTAAACCGTCTATGTCAGACACTAATCTGGCGGAGGCTGGGCTTTTCCTCTACAAAAGCAAGAACAGTTACAATTTCAATGGCAGCACAGAGGGTGCTGTAGACCTGACATCCGCCAAGACATCTGATGCAGGTTTGTGCAGTGACATTGCTGACCTGTCGCTGAAATGTCACTTTGAGATGCCTTTGCTTATTCATGGCTGATTCCAGTGGCATTTTTATGGCAGTGATTTGGTCTTTTGTTTTTTTCACTTTTCAAGTGGTCTGCATGGACATTTTGTTTCCCTTCATTTTTCACCTTTATGACATATTTTTTTACGTGAATATATGTGGTTGCATGCTGGTCTGGGTTGTTGTGGCTTCATATTATCCATAAAAAATCCATATGTTCTCCCTCTTGTTGTTGCGTTATTTGGATGGCGCATGACATTCAATCAAGCATGGCTTTCTGTCTACTTTTTCACCCATGAAGATACGTCTTTTATGGATTCAATTTATATTTTACATTTTTGACAGGTGTAGCTTTGGACTTCTCCACCAAAGGCTCCGGGGCATATTCAGGATTGATAATCCCCCCATATTCCCAAACCAGAGTCACAGGGGCTGTAGGAACACACTTCGGCACAACCAGTGTCTTGAGATCCTCCAATGGGGTAGTGTACTCTTCAGTCTCAGCACCGATCCCATCCACCTATGCCATCACCACACAACCAGGCTCCATATTCAGCACCACCTACAACTCTCTGGCGGGCGGCATGCACACGAGCGACACCATGCCATCCCTGTCCGCACTTCAGGATCACCCTATGACCCGGTCCCACAGTTTCATTTCCACCTCCTCTGCAGATGATCAGGGGGACATCCCCCTAAATCTGGAGCTTTCCAAAGATGGCGGATCGTCCTCCGCGGCCGTCACCCTGGCCCTGGAAAGGCTGGACTCATACACTGATGCGTCCCTCGAGGCTATTGCCGCTTCACTTGAGGCCCTGTCCTCGCCATGTGTACCAGGAGATGGCCAGTATCAAATGCAGCGTGAGATCCTGGAGATGGAGAAGCTCAAACAGCAACGGTTGGCCGAAGAACTCGAGTGGGAGCGGCAGGAGATCCAGCGATTCCGCGAGCAGGAGCAGATGCTGGTACAGAAGGAACTGGAGGAGCTGCAGTCCATGAAGCAGGCAATCCTTTGCCAGCAGGAAGAGGAGCGCCAGGCCCACCTCATGATGCAGAAGGAGACCTATGCCCAGCAACAGCAGCAGCTGGAGCAAATCCAGAGGCTTCAGGAGCAGCTTCGTGCACAGCTTGAGGAGCAGAAGTTCCGGAAGATGTACCCGGGGGATGTGTTGCTTGGGCATGGGCAGCAGGAGGCAGTCATTCTGGGGCCGGACGGCACCGAGTTGGCCCGTAAAATCATGGAAAGTGGATGTCAGACTGACGACGAGGACAGTGTTGTGGATAAGGCCTACACAGCGGGGAGGAAAAAGCGAAGCTCTAATAAGAAGAGCGTGGACAGTTGTGTGCAGACGGATGATGAGGACCAGGAAGAGTGGGAGCCTACTCGGGCCAGACGTAGCAGGCCTCGCACATCCAGGGGGGACAGAGGCGGACCGACCTCGGATATGTCCATTCAGGCTCACTCTGAGATCTCCATACAGACAGACTCTGCAGGGAACATACGAATGGATGCCAGGATGGAGCTGTCCGATTCCGAAAACCCACATAGGGGAGACAAGAGGCGACCCACTCCCTTAGAGATAGAACATTCTGACCACCTCAGAGCTGAACCCTCCTCCCTTCAGGCCCCACCCAAATCCCCCAAAGTGCTCTACTCCCCCATATCCCCCTGTATATCCCCAAGCAAATCCCTTGAGTTTGTGTCCTATGAGAAATCATTAGGTGACACAAGCCCGCAGAGAATAAGAGGGAGCACTGAACCGACCAAAGCCTCTCCAGCCGGCAGCCCAAGGGCACATAAGACCATGCCAAGATCTTTGTCTGACCCCAAGCCAATGAGTCCAACTGCAGAGGAGAAGGCATCCTCTAGCTTCCAGTATGGTGACGGTTACTCTGTGAGTATTATTTTTGTAATTGTCTGCTACAGTCGTCTTTTAAATGGGCATGTAGTTTCTCACTTTGGCATGCTTTGTAAAAAGGTTAGTTTTCTCACTGGGAGCCTGTGCGGGAGGGCACTAACACTTGCTTGTCCATATACATAATTGGGTTTGTTGAGTAATTTTAAGATGTGGAGGCCTTGTGTTCCCTCTCATGTTTGAATTTTTTCAAACCTGTTATACTGTGACATTAGAAAAAGCATGCCAGAGTATTACCCTTGATATTGCTCTGTTTTGAAACCAAATTTGGATGCATTTCCCAGCTGTACCTCCATTGATAACTTTATTTTGCCGAAAATTGTCTTATTACCCTTTCTGTTTCTCTCAAACTCATCTAATATAGAAACAGGCTTGTTGTTCATTTAGAGTGGTTGCTGTCTAAAATTATATGAGCCTTTCAGAGAATGCCCTTTCAAAGGCATTACTACGCTAAAGCAATTATATTTATATTGACATTTTAGCTTTAAAGGCATAGCCTGCAAGTCCAGAGACTATTTTCTTTTTTCATCTTGGGTCATTGCCCAGTGTCTTCAATGAGATATGGGACTGGTAGTGCAGTCAACGTCCCACATTCTTAAGTGTTCAAAACAGAAACGAGATCAGGACTTAAAGTGTCTGCTTTTTGTTAAGTAGTATGTTTACACTTATTCGTTTACTTACTTCAAATTCCAATAAAAGTTTGTCATCTTACAGGTGCTTATACTGTACATCAGAGGTCTTCAGCCAGTTGATCGCAAGCAAAAAATCTGAAAGACTGAGTCGTACTATATAATTGTAAAGTATATAATTTAATATTTGCCATGAAATTAACTGCAGCAGCCTTTCAGAACCATTGTTAAACATGCACATTACTCTCTCGCTGGATGCAGAATTAAAAGGCCAGATTAAAGGGGAATTAGATACCATGTGGTCTATATACTATTGCTGTATTCCCATGATAGACATTTCAGGTTTGCCGTAAAGAAAAACAATAGTCTCAAGTCAATCAAGTGGATCTTCTTGATAAAAAAAAATTGTCTGCCAACGTTATGCACTGTAACTTTTAAAAACTATCAGGGCCGGTTTTGCGGACACAGAGCTCAGAGTCTAAATCGTTGCTGCAGATTGATTGGAAAGCTCTTAGTCTGATTTGCTTTCTCTGTCTCTGTATCATCACTTAATATTACTTATTCTAGGTTCAAAAAGGCATCAGTCAGTATGTTAGTCATTTCACTGAACAAATTAAGTTTAGGCCCATTTCAAAATGTATCTATTTCAATTTTGCAATTGCAAATTGTAGTGTGTGTTTCATCCATCAATTGAAATGTGCTCAATAGATTTTTTAGAGGCCTTATTTTTACGGGAACAATTGGCTACAGTATGCACCTGTGTTTCTGTAGAAAGGGAAATTCTGTATCTCCACACTTTTACTCTGAACTGTGCATAAAATATATTGTCCTTCCGTTATTTGTTGTTGCACTATCAACCAAACTCAATAACAGTTTGCAACAGATCAGTTTATTTTCTTTCAGACCTAAAAGAATGGTCTTCTTATGTGATGGTTTATGTGGCTGGTTTTGCAGACGCAGATTAAGCCTGGTTCTGCGGCCTCATTTATCAAGCGTGTTGGGAAACGATCCTCCATTTATGTGTGTGAATGGAGAACGTTGAGAATGCTCAAATGCATAGAAATAGTGGGATTCATCAAACGATCCTACCTTTGTACACACACCATTAGCAGGTCACAATTGATAAATCCCACTTGTTCCCAACCTCACTGCTCATGCACGGCCATCGCTGTTTGCATCTGGACGTGCCACAAATTACCTATACATGGTCGAAATCCTAGTTTTAAGTCTGTGGAAAATGTACAATGATGCAACCCAAAAATTTCGAGAAGTGTATCTTTCTGAGACTGATGGCGGTATAAGCGCCACAGTGTAACATGCTGAGTCCTTGACAAAATTATTTATTTGTCTCGCTCCGCTGCTGCTCGCTGGACTGTTGACAAATGCAAGCGCTAGAGAGGACAATTGGGACAGGTGTCTTTAGCGTCAGGACATCTGCTGTCCTTCAAATGAGTATACTCAACCAGCACCAACAGGCCTCCTGTTTTCAACTGCTCCCTCATTGCCTATGAACAAAATAATGTCAGCATTGTGGCTGTGCAGAATGAATGAGTCATGCGTTCTACCTGCCATTTTTGACAATCAGCAGCATGTTTTACACATACTGTATTACCTGTAAATGAAGTGGAAGTCTGTTCTGTTCATAAGCTATTCTCAGGAGGTTTCTGTGTGATCTATTCTTCAGATTTTTTGTTTTGTTTAGGAACCCATAAATGTAATATAAACTCCTCCTGTCTCCAACCTCTTAAACAATAGTTCATGGAAAGTGTACAAAACTGTTTTGCTGGGCATTCATCGGCTCGCTGGTTCTGGGTGAGATATGGTCCTGTTGAGGCATTTACAATCATGTGAAAATGTTAGTGCACTTTGTGGGAAGTTGTGTTCTTTCACATATTTTCACATAATGGATATCTTCACTTCAACACTACTGACAGATAAAATTTACCAAATTGAACAAATAACACTGCAAAGATATGCTCTGCAATCATTTATTCATAAAAGATACTGAAATGCAATTTCATAGTGAGGAAAAAATAAGTGCACCCCTTCTGTCAATAGTTGGTGTTGCTTCCTTTGGCTGACCCTCTCTAATAGTTACTTTCTAATCATTATAGAATCATTTACGCCTATTTTGGTGCGCCTGATTCTAATTTTCGCCAGTTCATGTGATGGTAAAAGTAGGACTGTATTCTACGTAAGGAAATTGCATTTCTGTTTATTGTTGTTGCATGTGTGATTTGTTAAATTTGGTTTATTTGCCTTTATTCATGTGTACAAATCTGTACAAAACAAAGACAAGTCTCCAGGGGGTGTAAATACTTTTTCACATTACTGTTTTATCTTTGTTTGTCTCTCTGAAATACTTTTATTTTAACACGGAAACGGGACCTGCTAAGCCATAATACTATATAATAACTGTCTCGGTTTACTATACTATATGTACTATATAAGCCACAATCCCATCTTTCTCTCTGGAATGCAGTGAATGACAAATCTTCCATCGTCGGCTCTGCCTTCCATTCAATTTCCCATCATTTCAGTCTGTTGTAATGAATCCACAAGGGTTTTAAACATCTATAATTTATCATGTAACTGTACTTTACATTATTATTATTACAAATTAAGTGGCTTGGTCAAATTACATGAAATATCATTGCGTGAGGACATTGCGTGAATACACAATGAAAAGACAGTTAAATCCAAACAGCATTTAAATATTCTGACATTTTTAATTCACCTATTGAATGACAACCCATATTGTACACATGTGCTAGTGTACGTTTAAGAAGCAGTTATTCCACCACTTGGCATTATGCGTGCAAATGGTTAATGTTTTGCTTAAATTTATGAGCATTTTCAAGCAAACATTCATAATGAAAAATAAGACACTGTAGAAATTATTGCATGCATGGTTCATGCACAGATTTGTGTGTACGCATGCTTGATAAATGATGCCCCAGTGTTAGGCTTGTCTGTGAAACCACACCTTTATAACTAAAGTGGACTCTGATATGCCGGTTTGGTTTTTCTCTTCGAGTACTTGTAATTTTGAGAGTGAAGAAAAAATATATACCTAGAACCAAGAATAAGTAATTTGGGACAAAATTAAACCAATGTTAAGAGGTATATTGAGTGCACTACTTAGCCTCTTGTAGACAACGCTGAGACTAAACTGTCCCCGTTTGCTGGATCTTTCTAGAATGTTGACTGTCATACAAAATCAAGTGTTTCTCTACTCTGAGGATTCTTCTACGTATGGATAGGGAAACTAAGATAATTTTTTGTAAATAACTTATAAATAAATAACATATTTCAATGACCCACATGTGTTAAAATGCTTAGGAAAAAAAGAAAACAATGAGGGAGAGGTGGGACTTGCAGCGACTTAAATGGAACAAAGCTGACATGCTCAAGCAGTTTGTTTAACATTGTTTATTTTGCTTGCCAGTCTGGAGTCAGCTATTTTCAAAAGAGTGGCTATAAAGCCATGAGCAACGAGCAGTAACAAGCCTTCCAATTGCTTGTGGGCAAATTGACTGTTACAGCCTGTCCCAAAGACAATGGATTGGTTCTGCAAGTGAAAATTGGTCCCAAAGTGAAACAATGAGATCGGCTTGTTAAACTGGCCTCTGACTTGCTCCCGGCATACAGACATCAGTTTCCTCCTGGAGCGATTCACCACAGAGCACCACTCATACATACATACAGTGGATATAAAAAGTCTACACACCCTTGTGAAAAAGCCAGGTTTTTGTGATGTAAAAGAATGAGACAAAGATAAATCATGTCAGAACTTTTTCCACTTTTAATATGACCTATAATGTGAACAATTCAATTGAAAAACAAACTGAACTCTTCGAGGGGGAAAAATAAAAGCCTTACAATAAACTAGTTGCATAAGTGTGCACACCCTTTTATAACTGGGGATGTGGCTGTGTTCAGAATTAACCAATCACATTCAAACTCATGTTAAATAGAAGTCACTACACACCTACCATCATTTAAAGTGACTCTGATTAATCACAAATAAAGTTCAGCTGTTCTAGTAGCATTTTCCTGACATTTTCTTAGTTGCATT
>JACXGI010001367.1:16781-27279 GCA_016801175.1 Esox masquinongy
GAGACATTACCAAGAACTGGACGTCCCTCCAAAATTGATGAAAAGACGAGAAGAAAACTGGTCAGGGAGGCTTCCAAGAGGCCTACAGCAACATTAAAGGAACTGCAGGAATTTCTGGCAAGTACTGGCCGTGTGCTACATGTGACAACAATCTCCCGTATTCTTCATATGAATGGGCTATAGGGTAGGGTGGCAAGACGGAAGCCTTTTCTTACAAAGAAAAACATCCAAGCCCGACTGAAATTTGCAAATACAAACATCAAGTCTCCCAAAAGCATGTGGGAAAATGTGTTTAACTTTTTGGCCATTATTTCAAAAGGTATGTTTGGCGCAAAAACAACACTGCACATCACCCAAAGAACACCATACCCACAGTGAAGCATGGTGGTGGCAGCATCATGCTTTGGGGCTGTTTTTCTTCAGCTGGAACCGGGGCCTTAGTCAGGGTGGAGGGAATTACGAACAGTTCCAAATACCAGGCAATTTTGGCAAAACACCTTCAGGCGTCCGTTAGAAAGCTGAAGATGAAGAGGAAGTTCACCTTTCAGCACGACAACGACCCAAAGCATACATCCAAATCCACAAAAGCATGGCTTCACCAGAAGAAGATTAACGTTGTGGAATGGCCCAGCCAGAGCCCAGACCTGAATCCAATTGAACATCTGTGGGGTGATCTGAAGAGGGCTGTGCACAGGAGATGACCTTGCAATTTGACAGATTTGGAGCGCTTTTGCAAAGAAGAGTGGGCAAATATTGCCACGTCAAGATGTGCCATGCTAATAGACTCCTACCCAAAAAGACTGGGTGCTGTAATAAAATCAAAAGGTGCTTCAACAATGTATTAGTTTAAGGGTGTGCACACTTATGCAACCAGGTTATTGTCAGTTCTTTATTTTTTATTTTTACCCCTCAAAGATTTCAGTTTGTTTTTCAATTGAATTGTTCACGTTATAGGTCACATTAAACGTGGAGAAAGTTCTTACATGATTTATCTGTGTCTCATTCTTTTACATCACAAGAACCTGGCATTTTAATAGGGGTGTGTAGACGTTTTATATCCACTGTATATACATACAAGGTGGACAAAAAGCTGAGCCTGCCTGAAAATATTGAGCTACCACAGATCCATATAGCTGTGAAATGAATAAATAATGTGTTTTGTGCTGCGCTTTGCGAAGGCAAGATTTACTAAGCAGTGAGTAAAATTTACTGCCAAGAATTCATTGTGTCTTGCTGTGAAATGCACCAGCAATCAATACGATGTGTTTTTGAATAAGCCTTTCTTCACACAACACCACATTGTTTGCTATTTCAGATTTACTTTTTTATTTAATCAGATTATTGAAATCAGGATTCGATCACTTTCCCGGTGATTTCTTCGGTCTATTGAAAGTTTAAAGAATGTCATCATTCACATGTTTGGACCATTCAGTGTAAAATCACAATGTGTTATCCCTCAGCAACCTTGTTATGTTTGGTGATTATTTTAAATTTTGAAGTTTTTATATAAAAACAGATATGTATAGATTTTTTTTTTTACATATATTTTACTAAATTCGTGCCTGATGGAGGCTTTTACTGCTGTTGCTGGCACATGTGTTGATCAAAAACCCCACACGGGAACATTGATAAAGCTTTTTACATTTCCTATTGAATTGGAGAAAAGAAATGCTTGGATAACCAGGTGTTTTGATCAGTGTGTGTTTACTTGCATTATGAAGTCCTTCCTCATTAAGGTAAAAAGAGTTAGGTTTTTGTAAAATTAATGCCATACTCCTGCCGTTATCAGTTCAGCATCAAATTACAGCATTTGTGTTCATGTAAACATACTTATATCTTGAAATTTAAATGATTGGCTATAATGGCAGAAATGGTCCTTTGCTCTTGTTTTTCAAAATAGTTTTCTTCTTTTTTTGTGTTTTCTCTCACAGGCTAAAGGCTCACCAGGTGGCACCCAAACTGGCACCGGGAAGAAGGTGAAGAGGACCTTACCTAATCCCCCAGCAGAGGAGGAGTCCACAACCACTGGCCAGACAGCCTACACCACTGGCTCGGCTCGCCGGCGAATGTGCCGTAACACCAACATGGCGCGGGCCAAGATCCTGCAGGACATCGACCGCGAGCTGGACATGGTGGAGCGCGAGTCGTCCAAGCTCCGTCACAAGCAGGCAGAGCTAGATGAGGAGGAGAAAGAGATTGATGCTAAGCTACGCTACCTGGAAATGGGCATCAATCGCCGGAAAGACGCCCTCCTCAAGGAGCGGGAGAAGAGGGAGAGGGCGTATCTGCAGAGCGTGGCTGAGGACCGCGACTACATGTCAGACAGCGAGGTCAGCAACATCCGGGAGACCCGGAGCGGTCGCTGCAGCGGAGGAGATGAAGAGATGGGCGGTCACGGTTTGGACCGTCCCAGGACAGCGCCTCAGTCAGAACTGGATGACTTTGTGCCTCCACAAACCACGCACGAGGCCCAGTATGGCAAGTACTCCCAGTACCAGTACCCCCAAAGCCAGACGCTATACCAACAGCAGTCCCTCTACCAGTCTCCCCAGGCCTACCAGGCCCAGTCCATCTACTCCTCCGTCCCCTCCCTGTCTAGCTCCCAGCAGCAGAGCTACCACCAGATGCTCCTGCTCCAGCAGAAGGCTGCCAGGCAGGCGGTCCTGCTCCAAGAGTTGGACGCGTCATCCAAGTACGAAGTCATCAGCCGGCAGCCTGACCCCGTGTCCTCCGCCTACATTGGAGGGGTCCGGTACGACAAGTACGGCAACCACTTGGACCTCCGTGCCCTCGAGGTGGGGGACAGTATTCCTGGCAGTCCAATGTCCAACACGTCAGCTGACTCCTTCTACGGAGACGTGGATCACCACCACACGCCACGAAGCTACGTACTCCTGGAAGACGCCGCCGAGCTGGCCAAAAGCTCCACAAGTCTGGCTTCGTCTAGCTACGCCCAGGCCGAGAAGGAGCTGGCGAAGGCAGAAAGGCTGTTGCGGAGAAGTGCGGCCGACCTGACCTCCACTGACTACCTGGGCTCTAGTTCCAGGCTGCACTCTGGGTACGGAAAGACCCCAGACGATGAGGACTCCATGGACGACCCCTATGAGCTGAAGCTTCTCAAACAGCAGTTAAAGCAGGAATTCCGGAGGAGCACAGGGGGTACAGAGAGCCTGGATCCGCTGACTGGTCTCTCCCACAACTACTATGGCACTCCCAGCAGTGGCGTTTCCTCTTCCCAGAGCTACTCCCAAAGACACTACCCCAAGACAGACAAGTACAGCATTAGCCGGCTGACCCTGGAGAAGCAGGCAGCCAAGCAGCTTCCGGCATCCATGCTCTACCAGAAGCACAAAGCCCCACTGATTGACCCCAAGGTCTCTAAGTACTCCTCCATGCAAGACGGCCGAGGTCTGGAGACGGACTATACCAGCTATCTAGGATCTAGTAGCGTTAGCGCTTCTCCCAGATGCAGCAGGCTCCTCCAGGACGAGATCACCTTTGGACTGCGCAAGAACATCGCTGAGCAGCAGAAGTACCTGGGCTCCACATTGGGCGCCAACTTGGCCGGTTCCCTCAACTTCGGGCAGAGCCTGGCATTGGATTCGGCCGCATACCCTAGTGGTAGCCGATCCCGGCCCTCTTCCCGGCCCACCTCCGTCTACGGCCTGGATCTCTCGATCAAACGTGACCCCTCCAGCTCCTCGCTGAGACTCAAGGGGGATGGTGAGGCATCCTCAGACAGCTACCAGACGCCCAGCGTGCGTGCCAAGCCCACCAGCCTTCCCATTGTGCAGGGCGGGCGTGGACGTATCCCCATCGTTGCGCAGAACTCAGAGGAGGAGAGCCCGTTGAGCCCCGTGGGTCAGCCCATGGGCATGGCGAGGGCGTCGGCGGGGCCCCTCCCACCCATCTCGGCCGACTCGCGGGACCAGTTTGGTTCATGCCTCTCCCTGCAGGACTCTCAGCAGCAGCACTTGAGGGAGGAGCCAACGCGGGGCCGGGGCTACGTCTTGATGGACGACCTCCAGGGCACGGTGTCGGACGGCGAAGGTAAACGACAACTGTCTCGGTTTAGAACTGAGGTCTTCCTGTTTCCAAATAACTCTGCTTGCATGCACCCAATATGCTACTCACATAAACCATTCAGGGTTTTCGTAATTTGGTTGTCCTTTGTGTGTTTATTAATTTCTTCACCTGTTGTCTACTCTGAATGTATTTATTCACTCTCATGTATTGGTCTCAATACAAGTCACAAGTTAACGGATTGTATTGATTAGTGTGCTTGTATATTCTGTGTTGCTGTCCTTTAACTCCTCATTTGTGTCACTTTGCGTCTCTAAATGCATGCATTTGTGTCCGTGTTAGAAACATACAAATAGGCTAAATGACCAAAAAGTCAATTGTGAATGTATAATATTTTCCTAAGCTTGATTCATGACACTTTATATGGTTTATTATCTAGTAACTTATACTTAGATGTATAAACTCTCAAATACAGTAACATTCTCTTTCTAGCAGTTTTTTTTATTAAATGTTAATTGTCCTCTAAAACTGACATATTTGAAAATATGTTTTGTTTGCTCTATGTACTAAAAGATTTACGGTCTTTCAAAGCCTGCTTGTTTATCTATTACACAGCTGTTTGGAGTAGAATTGCAGAATAATCCCTCTATTTCCAGGCTCAGGTCAAAGTGCATATGGAAATGGAAGAATTATCATGCTTTTGTAGGAATGATCCATTGAAAAAGTGCCTCTAACTAGCAACATTTTATGGGATGTCTTTATGGCTTTGTCTTTCAGATATTTAAAATAGCTGGGTGACTTTTATATAAAATTCTGTAATTTATTCAGTTAAGCAGAAAATATGACATATAGCAGTTTGTCTGTGAACACTGCATAAATTATGTTGTAGAATCATATTGCACAAATAATGCTATAGAATAACAATAAAATATGTATTTAGACATTGATAGTCTTGTCAGTTTACAAACCTATTGGGGATGCGTTTTGTTGAGGTAGTCGGGTACATATTTTACTGCTTCCGTGTAATAAGTCATATTTTAATGAAATACTCACTTTTTTAGAAATAGGAAAGATCCTTTCTGTCTTTTTCTATCTTTTTCTATCTTTCTCACTTTCTTGCATGTAGACCTTTAAATTATTTTTTTCAGTGCATGTTATGTTAATGCATGTTTCTTTCATCTATAATAAATTATACATTATATTTTAAGTGACATGTCTTTATCTCATTATGTTCATATGTGTCATACCTTTGTGTTGTACATGTTGCATTGAGGATGTAATATTTATTTTAGCATGGAAAAAGTTATTCTTGCTTGTAACTAAATATCTTTATTGGTGTCTTCTAAGCAAAGATTTGTGTCTCTCCATAATCTCTATAACTTTATAAAGCCTCTCTCTTTTCTACCTAAAATAGACAAGCAGGACTATTTAAGAAGTATTTTCTTTGTATGAGCCGTTTACTTGATTAAATATTGTTATTATAGTAAATATAATAGTGTACCCCTGTTCTAGTTATGAGAAAGGACCATCTTGCCATTCAATATTTAATGGTAACAGAATGATGATGAGTCTGTATAGCTTCAAAAAAGCCATTGATCACTGATTTAGGAAAACAATGCAACTCTATGCATTAGATTTATTTTTACATTTCATATACATATACAGGACGAATGTTAATTTTTATTCTCTGTAGAAGTTAAGTAACCATTACACAGTTTTATGGTCTGTTTAAGTTTGCATCCATTGGGTTTTGTTTGGCATATGTTTGAGTTTCTGTATCTTTTTATTCACCATGGAATTTATTCACCATGGAATATCATGTTGAACTTCCCCTTTATGATATCATACAGAAACAAAAATGCCATGTAAATCAATTTGCCTCGGTTACAGCACTAAGTGACTCCATGCTGGCACTGAACAGAGACGATCCCCTACAATCACACGAGAATATCCCAAACGGTAGAGTATCTTTCATATTAGTTCCCTTCTCCTCCCGTCCTCTAATTGGTAATCATCCATCAGCTGGTGTAAACCGAACCAAAAGCATTCAACTTAAGCACCCCTTGACAATGTTAGTTACGTCCTCCTTACCAGACACCCACCTTTTAGCTATCTATAATATTTTTACTGTTTTTACTGTACAGATATTTACTGTTCCATACATCAATACGCATTTCCATTACTCGGGTATTAAGCATTCCGCCAATGCCAGTATGTTAGACCCCTTCTGTATATAAGCATATCAGACTCGCCCTCTAGTGTGTAAACTCCATGAAAGGAGCTAGGGTCAGGTTGACAGTTAAAGACCCATGGTGGATCCTGGACTGTATCATTTACATCTGCCATTAGATAAGGCAAAATTGCCTAATTTGTTAAACATTTTTGAAGGACAGTATAATCATGTCTGCTTGTCATTTATATTTGGAAATGCCTTCAGTTTTATTCATTTTCACCTTTCTGGAAGACCTTTTTTTTGTTCCTCTGTTTCTTAAATCACCAAGCCCCTATCCAGCACGTAGTCTTCTTACAGCCAGTCAGAGAGCTGATTTCCAAGAGGCTGATTGACTGAGGAGTGATAATAGCCTTTTTGTTTCTGAAGCCTACCACTTACGGCGTGAGGAGACAGACTGGTTTGACAAACCGCAAGAGGGACGACCAGAGAATGGACATGGGTCTGACAGGAGACAGGTGACACACAAACACACACATCATAAGTCACAAAGAAATGGCATATTATACACACACACACACACGTCTACTGCAAGCCTACTTTTTATTCATGCTTAGTCACAAATGAAAAACCAACAACATACTCCACATGTTCATGAGTAGGTATGAATACTGTGACTGTGAAGGCATTTTAAAGCATGCATTGCTATCGAAATCCGTGGGGCAGTATATGCACATAAAACACCAGAAAAACACTAGAAAATATCTAGTTTCCAATGTTTGTGTCTCTCAGGGGAAGGGTGTATACTACCCATTTCCTCACACCAGGGTCAAACTGAGGAGGGATCCCAAGGACCGCAGTGTGTCAGGTAAGCAAAACGCCGGTCAACACCAGTGTTCAGTTGAAGCCGCGCACGCCTCCTCCAGGACCGTTGCTCAATAGAACAGCCAGCATGTGCAGATGCCCAGGACTGAACATCGCTAAATTCAGTGCAGAATAGATCACAGTTTTTTCTTGTTATTACTACTGGCACAGTGTCAGGATGTCATGTTTGTCTAGACGCAAAGTGGTGTCAACATTTAATGGATACAACATCTGTTGATTTGGCATGATTCCATTGTCACCAGTCATTTATCCAGGCTCTAAATCATGTTTCACTGACATGCCGGATTAATTCACGCAAGTAATCGGGCCACAAAAGATGTTTTTTTTTTCTGTTTATGCAGAGCCGTGCTAAAATGTTCAATTTGTCTGTAGGATTTGGATGACTCGTTAATATGGCAGTGTGAAAAAAGCTTATTTGCCTTTAAGTGTAAATGAGTGGATTATTATATGAGATCAAAGTTTAGAGTGTGTGTGTGTGTGTGTGTCTGACTCAATGGTCGGTTTCCACGTCTTCATTCCCAGGGAACGGATTGGGGATCAGAGTGGTGGGAGGTAAGGAGGTTCCAGGCACCACTGGAGACATTGGTGCCTACGTAGCCAAAGTGTTGCCTGGAGGAGCTGCCGAGCACACCGGAAAGATATTAGAGGGTGAGTTCGGTTCACACTCACCTGTGTTGTGTGCCACGAAATGGATTGCACTGTGAGGAACCTGGCTGAACTTGTCCAGTAGGGCATGATTGGGGTTTCTTTTTTGGTTGTATGCCAGAATGGACCGTTTCTGTCAATGTAAGCCTAAAAATGTAATTTGGAGTAAAGATGTTTAGCAGGGTTTTTACACTTGTTTCTTAAACTGTTTTTGAGGAGATCTTGATTACTGTAAACTGGTCATTTTAAGCACTTTCAAGATCTATACATGCCTCCAAAAACAGGCTTTGATCTGGTTACTGGAAAGGGTGCTGACACTCTTTGTATCTTTATATTCCTTAAAGTGGGCTCTCAAATATGGAATATACCTAGATTCTGAAACATTCAGTTCTTCAACAAAAAATATTAATGTTCTATCACATCCAATTTCTTTCAAATGGTCCTGAATCATTTGTGACACACATCTATTGTAATAATTTGGGGAAACTTTCTGATTACTCTCAGCCAAACTGTGGAAAATGAGCCCAGACGGGGAGTTTAAATAAAATGGAAATTAGATTTATTGTGTTCAGCACCCGTGGATACTTCAAATTAACGGAAAAAAAAAACCTAGCTCTCCTTAAATTGAAACCGGTCATTCTACTAAACACACTCCTAGCAACTCAGACTATTCTAAACCGAAACAACAGAATAACGCTGTCTTAATTGCACTGTGCTGTGTTGTTCTTGAGGAACCTTTGGGCTTGGCTTCCTCTTATCACAGCTTGGTCCTAATCTCCGCCAGTGTTTTTCCTTCTCTTCAGCTGCACCTGTTCAGCTTTTATAGCATTTCAATTGGTCTAAACTCCCCCAATGAGGCGTCCGCTGTGTTTTCCGGCTTACCTGGTTACTGGCTGCTTACGCTGCATGAAATCAGTTGCAAAAATCGAACAGTCCAAGTCTGGACCCACATGAATGACACTAATCAGAAGAAGGTGT
Organism: Esox masquinongy; assembly: GCA_016801175.1. Taxonomy (NCBI): domain Eukaryota; kingdom Metazoa; phylum Chordata; class Actinopteri; order Esociformes; family Esocidae; genus Esox; species Esox masquinongy. Next base: position 25,483 of record JACXGI010001367.1, read on the forward strand.
CGTTCTGTTAATATTATTACGTACTCGGCTGTTTCCCTTAATTTCTTCATTCATCTTTCTGTTTATTTACCTTTCTGCCCTGTCAATCACTACTGACTGGTTTGTGTGGATGAATGCACCAGAGGTAAGTTTGCTTGTTGACAAAATGTTTGAAAGGAATCTGTGGTGAGTTAGACGTGAGGTCTGAGGGGGAATGACAGGGAGATGACAAAAATAGAACTTAATTTGCATTTGGTTTTATCACCTCCAGGCAGTGATCCATGACTCAGTTACCAACGTAAAGCTGGGAGGCGGGGGAGTGTGCAGAGCTTTGAGAGCTGAATTTTGCCTTTTAAATCATATCAGAGATTTTCTTCAATTAAGTTTTAAAAAAGGATATGGTCCAAGAATGTAGTACAGGCTAGGTTTGGGAATAGATTTGGAGATTAGCTTTGTGGGGGTTGCTCTGATTTACGATTAAATTAGCTTTGTTTATGTTGGCTTTTATGTTAAATTTCTCCAGCGACTTTTAGTCAGGCTCTACCCACATTATTTTCATACTACATTTGATAGATATGCTATAACCTGTAAGGCAAAGGCCCAGAGTTTTAAAGCTCGGTATTCAATCTAATTGGTCCTAGGCAAAACAAGTAGAAAGCCATTTACATGTTTCCCTAGACAATCTTGATCTCTTGGCCAAATCTCAGTAGAACAATACCTACAGATTGATGGCTATGTGGCAAATTAACAGAAACACATTTCACAAGTCTTATTTATTTGACTCTGAACGATTGATGTGGGCTTTTTTGGCATAGGAAACATTTTTTACATGGCCACAGTAGGTGGAAAATAAGACAGACAAAATAAGAATAATAAATACAAAAGTAAACGTGACAAAAAAACAGTTTTAAAAGACACTTTTACCTGATTACTATGGTTCGTTCACAGTGATTAGGTATTTTGTGATATTCCAATGCGCTTTGTGGTTTGTTTGATTCTTTCAAGTGTGTCAAATAGTATTTATTTTAATGATTTGGTTGGGTTTAACTGTATTGTTCTCCTAGCACTTCTCTGGGTCCGTTTGTTTGTGCATTGTTTATGGAGAATAAAAAAATATGTATATGGAGAATGAAAAAATTTATAGATGCTCTTTTATGTGAGTATAAAATGCTACCACTCTTCTGGATTTTGTTAATTTGTATAGTCATAGTTATGTGTTGTTTGCTGAGGATGCTTTTTTAGGATTCTGCATGCACTCTCATTTGGATGTTCATCCCATTTGGGGAATTCTTTATTGCTACGTAAGTAGACCCATACCCGCACAAGCATTGCCCAATGGATTCCATGGACTGTCTTTGAAGCCAGATTCTTCTTCTGTTTAATGGTGTTGAAGGCCCTTGCCTTTTCTCTGTGGTCATTCACAGCCATGATGAAGTTACATGTGGTTTTCAAGTTGAGACTGAGGTTGCTGTAACTCTCTGTTTTCTTGGGCAACAGTGTTTTAATAGAATTTAGGAATGTTTGTGCTACTTGCGTCTGGACCTTTCTTGGAAAATGACTATTTTTGTCATATGGCGATTCATTGTCATTCCCCCAAATCCGACAGAATTTGTGCAGATCTGTAATTGTGTAGGTCTTACTGTTGGCCCTCCTTGGTTGGAGACAGAAGTAGACATTTCATTTAGGCCCAGTAGGTTGCGGCTTGTTGTGTAAGACTGTTCTATTGCTCTAATTCATTGATATACATGTTGAAAAGAGTTGGGACTTAAAAGGATTTAAGAGATCGGATTTGCCTCTGCTTTTGTGGATTGTGTTAAT
>JACXGI010001367.1:27379-57743 GCA_016801175.1 Esox masquinongy
CTTGACCTTATATAGACCCAGTGTACCTACCATGAGAGTCCCCTCAAACCCTACACTTGACCTTATATAGACCCAGTGTACCTACCATGAGAGTCCCCTCAAACCCTACCCTTGACCTTATATAGACCCAGTGTACCTACCATGAGAGTCCCCTCAAACCCTACCCTTGACCTTATATAGACCCAGTGTACCTACCATGAGAGTCCCCTCAAACCCTACCCTTGACCTTATATAGACCCAGTGTACCTACCATGAGAGTCCCCTCAAACCCTACCATTAACCACATATAGAACCAGTGTGTGACAAAGCTGTAGGAGCTGGGACCATTTGTATTGATTATGTGTAGTAGTGTGTAGATGGGCATATTGGGGATGAACTGGTGCTACCTCTACATAGATGTTAGTCCATTTGTGTGATAAGGGTGTCTTGTTCTATTTCAGATCTGGCATTTAGGACATCACAGACTAATACATCTTCATGTGCCTGGGAAGTATTGACATCTCTATCTCGAGTAGTGAGAACATCTTAAACGTAATGGAATTCTTTGTGGACCGTATACTGTAGGAAGAACACAGGAAGTCATTTTTCTTTGTTGAGACAGCTTAATACCCAGATGTAAAATGTTTCTGGTTTGATTAATAGAGTGGGTCAGGTCAAATCTGTAACAAATCAGTAAACTCCCTGAATGTCTTCTGTGGTTTTATTTCTTGTAATTTGGTTGATGGAACCACCAGCTCAGAGGACGACCAGTGGGTCCAACTCCTCTATGCCATGTTCCATGCAGAATAACAATGTCTGTGGTCACGCGCCCTCACTCTGTCTGTCTTTGTCTGGGGAGTGTAGGAGGGCCATTCGGAACCATTGTAAATTAGCATGGCTTTGACCCCGTCCTTTGTGGGGCTGTCTGGGCCTGATGTATGAGAGGTGGGAAGGGGGACAGTAAAGCAAAGAGGAAAGAGACACAGCCCGCAGCCACCTGGCGCGAGCCAAGGCAATCCATCTGTTACACTGTGCCTGTCCGTGTGCGTGTCCGTGTGCGTGTCCGTGTGTGTCTGTGTGCGTCTGTATGTTTCTTCTTTCTATCCTTCCTTCTGTGTGTGTGTTTGTGCCTCTTCATCCTTCCTTCATTGTCCCTCTGCCTTCCCCTCCTCACTGCCTGACCTCTCTCTGCTCTATCAATGTTTATCTTTTGTCCCCGCACCACCCCACCTTCTTCCCTTTCTCTCTCTCTCTTCTTCATTATCTACCTCTCCCTCTACCTCCCCCTCTTTCTTCCTTTCTGTCTATCTCTCTCTGTCTTTCTGATTTATTGTAGGCTTGTATAACAGCGATTCTTCCTCTTTGCTGTGGCTGGATTAGACCTGTGTGTGCTCATCAATACTCTGACAATTTGGATCTAATCTCTGCCTTAGCTACAGTAGGCAACATTGTCAAACAGTCAACTCCTGTTCATTAGGGTCCACCATCACAAAGCCATTAATAAAAATACAAACCTGTGGGGACACATTATTGTATGAATTCAGTACTGTTTTTCAAAAATAAAAATAGAAAGTTTTCCCTACTGAACACACAACATCGTACAACTACAAATGATTAGGTGCAGATCATCAATCCTTTTATTTACGTACACACATTTAAGAGGAGAGATGGGGAATAGCCCAGCGAAACACTCATTGTTTTGTTGGTAAAATGTGCTATTGGAGAACACCCCCATCGCAGAATATCAATGTGACACTTCCACTGAAACAGGAAACACGGTTTGTCACAGTGAGCGGTGTGAATAAAGAATTGTGTCAAATCTAGCAGGTGCAAAGACTCAGCGAGAAAGCATGTGTGTGCGTTTGTGTTCCTGTTTCAGCAGGAAAGTGTGTGTGTGTGTTCAGTTCTGCCATACTGTGTCAGGGAGTCACTCGTTTAAATCTCCATTTGGGTCACACAGTTCGAGAGCTCCGGCTCAGACGGAGGGCCTACCTGGCCTACGTGAAGACGCGCTTCCACCTGTGTGAGTGCTGCAGGACAGCACGGTGTGTGTGTGTGTGTGTGTGTGTGTGTGTGTGTGTGTGTGTGTGTGTGTGTGTGTGTGTGTGTGTGTGTGTGTATGTGTGTGCTTGCAGTGCTTTGTCCTTATCAGACTGTCACTACTGATCAGGCTTTGATTCAATTCCACAATTCAGGAACTGAATCAAAACCTCAGGAACGTTTTAACGTGTGATTTCTAGAAGTTGTATTCAATCTCAGCTGCTGAGTTAAATGTGATTGAGATTGAATATATTCAAACCCTGCTACTTTCCCTATGTGGTTATACATTATGACTTCCTTCAAATATTTAGGTTGTTGGAGAAAAGTTGGGGGCCACATGTTCAAACATTAGAAAAAGTTTTGTTCGAATTTAAGGGTCTAGTGCAATGAAATCTAAAACCTCAGGTAATGGTGCCTGGTGCCTGGAGCAGTTAAAATGTAGCATTGTATCACACTAAACGACTTTGGCGACTTGTATTAGCTGATGATTAAACTTTGAACTTTTTCTAATGTATGGCTGCATGGAGTTGGCAGGCTGTGAAACGGTGTGGTGTAGTGATAAAACATGAGTCACCTATTGTGGGTTTGGCATAGGTGACGCTGTGGTTATTTTATTTAGGTGATGCACTTACGCCCTTAGCTAGCTAATTGCTTTCAGTTTGGTTGTGTTTCTTTCTATAAATGACTAACTCGTGTGTGTGTGTGTGTGTGTGTGTGTGTGTGTGTGTGTATGTGTGTGTTTGCCTCTGTGTGTTTGCGCCTGTTTAATGTATGCCTGTGTGTGTGTGTGTGTGTGTGTGTGTGTGCGCGCGTGTGTTTGTGTGTGAACATAGGAATGCAGGTGCTGGAATGGAATGGGCTCCCTCTGACAGGAAAGACCTATGAGGAGGTACAGGGGCTTGTTGGACAGCAGACTGGTGAGGCGGAACTCTGTGTGAGACTGTAAGTATCTCTTTCCTGCTCTCATAACCTCGTTCCCTCTCCCTCTCGAGTTCCCTCTGCCTCTCTTTTTCCCTCTTTCACTCTCTCCTTTTCTTATTGGTTTTATAGGCAACCTTCCTCTCTATTTCTCTCTCTTCTCTACCTCTCTCTGTCTACCTACTTTCCTCTCTCTGTCTCTCTCCTCTCCCTTCATCTTTTGTCACGATTTGAGAGATGAAGAGGAATTTAAGCCATAAGAAATGTACTTGAGAACAGCCACCTACATTTCGGGTTCCACCTCAAATATTTGAAAGTGAGCTGTCTTCCTTAGCGTCACTGTGGTTCTCCAGAGTGGGTTGTTCCTGATTCACTTAAATATTTATTTTGAAAACCTTTGTTTTCAAAGAATATATCTCATTGCTAGCACTCCCTCATTCTCTGCCTATATTTTTTATTATTGTGGTTAATTAGCTTATAAACTAACACCCTCACTCTTTCTCTTTGTCTCTCTCCATGTCTGTCTCTGTCTGTCTGTCTCTCTGTTTCTCTTTCTCACTCTCAGAGATCTGAACATGCTATCTGACTCTGATAGCTCTCAGCAACTGGATCTCCAGAACCAGAGCAAAGCAGGTGCAGTAAGAGCTTATCATCCTCACTCAATGAAGTCCTCTCTCTCACAATCTCTCTCTCCCTCTCTCTTTTGCTGCTTTCACCCTCTTCCCCCCATCTCTCATCCTTTCATCCCTCTCCTTCTAACCACATCTCTCTCACTTTCCTTCCCCCTCTCTCCCTCCCTGACTCTCATCCTCACTAAATGTTTAATACTCACTGGTGCAAAAGCCCTGAAGGTGCTGCGACTAGAATATCTCAGTCATTTGGCTCTATTTCACAGTGAATAATACCACATTTGAGCATGTGTTTCTCCGTGTGTGTGTGTGTGTGTGTGTGTGTGCTTGTACGTGTGCGTGTATGCATGGCGAAGCATCTAGACAGTCACTGCTCAGTCTAAGCGTGGGCCGCCAGGAAGTGTGGAGATAGATGTTATCTGTAATCCCAGTTGTCCTCACATACAGTGACCTCAAAAATATTTTAAATCCTTTTTGAGTCAATTTACAAAAACTGTACATTTGACTTGTGTGTTCACATGAAGTCTTTAAACTGTGTGTGTGTGTGTGTGCGTGTGCTTGTGCTTGTGCTTGTGCGTGTGCGTGTGTGTTCTAGGCGAAAGGCCACCCAGGTCTCCTGGAGTAGATCCACAGCAGCTGGCTGCAGAGCTGCAGAAGGTTTCCCAGCAGCAGGCTCCTCCCCTCGCCACCGGCTCCTCCTCCACCGCGGGGGCCGATAAAGGACCCCACTCTGCCATTTCAGGCACCACCTCGGCCGCCTCTAGCGCCATTCAAAGCCCAGGCCAACCAGGGTCCCCTTCCGTCAGTAAAAAACGCCACAGCAAGGTGAGAGAAACAAGATGTGCAGCTTAACTGAACAGATATTGTCTTATTTAAGGGTGTAAATTTTAGCCTGCACGCACTATAGCAGTTTCATCCTTGATTATTTTGAAATAGTTAAAACGTTTAGGGTATAATACGTATTTGGTTGAACGGTTTAAAATCATGGATCACAAGTTATCGTCCAGGAGAGCTAATGATTGTGCAGGCTTTTCTTCCAATCTGTTTCCCTAACAAAAAAAACGGAACTGCCCAGCCAGACCTTGATAAACTCTGATGTGTGTTAAAAGAACAGCCTCCCACTGGCAATACCACATTTATGCTTACTTATTATATGTACATAGACACTGTCATCCATTACTGGTCAAGGAAATATGGTGATAGAACTTGTCATGAAATCTGTCAAATAGGTTATAAACCCTATATTTATTGGCAGATATGTTGTATGTGTTTCGGTTTGAAACGGTTTCCGCAGCTTTTGTACACTTTACTAACAGCACACTGCTGTTTGACACTGTGTTGTTTTTCAATGTGTTGTTTCTCATCTTCCAGTCTGCGGATGCAGTGAAGACGCAATCCCATCCTGTTACCGGGGAGATACAGGTCAGCTGACTAAGCCGTGCTTTGACATTCCTTGACTCGCCAGTGCTCCCAGATAGGTTCCCTACTGCACTTGTGTGGAGCGTGCCGTTGCTTCAACTGTATGTAGCTTATCAATAGATTAACTTCATTCATTTTGAATTTTGCAGCTTCAAATCAACTATGACAAGCAGCTGGGGAACCTGATTGTCCACGTGCTCCAAGCCAGGAACCTGGCCACCCGGGACAACAACGGATTTTCAGACCCTTTTGTCAAAGTCTACCTCCTGCCTGGGCGAGGGTGAGTCGACAGGACATCCTACGAGTTGGGTTTTAAATTTTCTGGAAGCTTTTACAAAATTTCCAGGCTTTCCATAAAATTCGGGTTGGAAAATTTCTAAAATCAGAAGGGAATAACCGAGATATCCGGAAGCCTGCAACTAGAACTTCTGCGAAAACTTTGGACTTTGGGGAAAAAAATTGGAATTTTACAACCCTGTCAAAGCTAAACCTAGAATGAAATCCAAAATAAATATGTCTTAGTTTCAGCCTAAATAATGGATATTCGGTTTTCTGCCCAACATGGCAGAGAGGTAGGGACAGAAACAAATCAAGAGAACAAACTCTAGTGGCAGATGTCAGGTATACTTCATAGGGCCTCAATTGTAGTGTACAAACTTACTACAACCATTGATCTGTTGTTGTGCTCTGTTGATGTTATCTGCTAGGTACTTTCCTTGTCTTATGTGCATCAGTAATCACATTTGCTTTTATGTGGATGAATATCGTCAAGGCTGGGTTGATACAAACAGGGTATGTTGGGAAACAAACATTTGTGAAATCCTTTTGTGCCCGTAAAATGTAAAAAGTAGTCTGTGAAGAAATGTTGATGAAACAAATTTAAAGAAACCACTGGTAGGACTGTGCAGATTTTAAAATACTCGCATGAAATCTGTAGCTAAACCCTCAGGTAAAGGAGAATTGTGTACAGTTTTGAAACTAACTGAATTGCAGCATCAACAGCTCACATTCAAACTAACTCTCTACAATACCCCTCTTCCCACTCACTCTAGTGTTCAACATTCACTTCTGATCGTCCAGCTTAAAAATTCTGTGGAGCCATAAAAAAAATATATTTCTTGATATTTTTGAGGTACTGCACTGCAATTTAGAAGGCAAAAAGGATTCCCTAAGCTATGTAGTACTTGTTCGCTGACACGAACAAAAATTTTAAGAACTGTGTAGAATGTAATAAAATCCCGCCAAGTTGAATTGAGAAATTTTCAGTAAGCATATAACATTTCATCGACTCATTTTGTGTTGTTGAATGGTTTTCAATATAGTCTTACATTAATTATTTTGGGTGTATAGGAAACTATTAAGGTTTGTTTCAGGGTGTGAAAGTGTATAAAATACTTTTTTGTCTGAAAACAAACTCAATCATCAGAGTAAAATTCATCCAACTGACTTGACCATTGAAATCATGCATTGACTCCAAACAAATTCCTGTTCATTTTCAAAATGATTTCTAATGATCTAGCTCGTCATGGAATTTCTCAGGGTTCTATGCATCGCCCACACCTGATTCCAGTTTAATTAAGCCACACTTCTAAGCCAGTGACATAACTGCCATGTCATGTTACCCTTTCAGAAACGTTATTTAGATGTGTAGAAATATTTTAGAAGAGAGTCATTAACACCTAATGTGTGTCAACAAAGACACAAGCAATACCTTAAATATTATATAAATAATATCATCTTTCTCGTGTAGTTCTGATGGGTTTGCTCTTGTTTGCGAGGCCGGAATAAAGCAGGGAAATTGTAGTAGCTTGTAATATTACCCAGTATAGCTGTCTGGATATCTGTGTGCAATGTGATTATGCTGTGTTGTAATCAGCTCTTCCACCAACCCTGTCGTTATCTGCCAGGTCCACAGGGACCACCTCTGTTGTACGTGCAGGGACTCACAGGCACATTCCTCTCGCTGCCCCAATACACAAACACACACACTTGAACCCCTTGCTGGTCACTCCCACCCTCCCGCCCTCCCCCAAATTTAAATGAATAATCAAATAAATCCTCCCATCGTCCCACCCTTCACTACCACACGTCCTGACGCTGACTTTTGTTTGTGTATGTTGTTCTTATATTTAATGCATGCTGGACCCATTCAGTCAGGTCATGGTTGTCCAGAATGCCAGGTATGTGATTTGCCCACTATGACTTTTGACTTTGATGGTTGCCGTTTGGCTGTAGGAAGGTCATTGGTGGACCTGGATTATGTTGATGACTATTGGTTGATTTGAAGGCTGAGGGCCCAATGCATGAGGAGCTTGTGATCAGTCTATAACCCGAGCGATTCACTCTGTATTCTCACCCCACTGCCATGCATTCCCCACTTCTGCCCTTTATCCTTGTACTGTCCCCTTCCTAAATTGTTTTCTACTGTGTAGACCGATTGCTACGAAATGCCATAACACTGTATCATACAATTTAACCTTTTGCAAACACTGAGCTACTGAATGATTTCCCTTTGAATGCCCAACATTTCTAACAGATATATACACTGTATAATACCTTCTATTGTGTTTCTAACTGTTGTTTTTATTTTATAGTGTTACATCCAAACATTGTGTTTGACTTTGTACCTTAGCCTGATGTTGTATGTACTTTAGTCTGGGGCATTAGAGGAAAAAGAAATTACAAAGTGGATACAAGCCTGATGTTGGGTACAAACATTCCTCAGATGATCTAAAAACATCCTAAAGGGGGGATTTATTGCTAAGTTAACCATGAAACTGCATACAAACTGTCATGCCATGTTTAAAATGACTTAAGTGACTTAATGTTCATCGAGTAACATGGTATATGTAAGTATATATAGAAACAAGTAGTCTATCAAATGTATTCCCTAAATTCTGATTATTGGAGAAATCCTTAGAACCCTGGTTTACATGTGCCATTGCAACGGCATGGTCTAGTGTGTGATAAGCCCGCATCCTGGCATCCTTCTACTGCCACACTTCAGATTTTCTTTGAAAGCTTTGACAGCCTCTGGGTTCAGTTGCCATGGAAACAAAGCAGCATTTGTCACCTCTACAATTCTGGAAAGAGCTTTCTTCTTGCCCTTTATATGAAGCTACGAGGTGGTATCACAACTTGTTAAACCTGTGAATTCATGGAGGCCGGTCAAAGCCAAACTCCTGTGCATTCCAAGCATCTCACAGGCAGTGATGAGGCAAACCTCCTGGAATTTTACCAATAGAAAATCACCACTCCATGTTTTTGGATAACGCTAGGTAAGATGGGAGAACAGCCCGACAACGATAGCTGTATCCACTCTTTATTAATAGTGGCCTGTGCTCCCGTTTACAGAACATCAGAAGAAGGAAATCATACTCTTGTGTCTTTATGGTCACATTCTGACGTTGATGTCAGGCAAATAATGGACAATTATAGCTCTTGATGATTTTGGCATCAAAAGAAGAGTGCACATATGGCTAGGAATCTAGCGCAATCTATATCCAGCTTATTTTGAGTTGGCATGTTTAAGGATTCCTCTATTTGAAGGACTGTAGGACATACAATACTTATACCCTCTGCTGCCATCTCAAAACCTTGCCTGAAAAAGTATGCAAACATATTTTAATATTTTTAATGGACTTTTGTCTTTGTGACTGGCTAGCCTTAGCATTTGTAAGGAGTGGTATGGATGTATGGTTGTGTTCCAATTCAGAATTACTTCCGTGAGCTATGTCTGACACAATCTCATCAGAAATCAGTAGCTCCGGATTCATTTTGGAATTTCAAATGTTTAAGATTGTGTAGCACAAGCTTGTTTTGTTTTAATGTTAAGCGGTGGGTTGAAGCTGGTATTCAGTATCAACCAGCCGACTGATTGGATCAGGTCGGGCTACCATGAATGTCTGGAACGTTCTGGACATTTGAGCCGTCCGAAGGCTCCCCCTGTACAAAACTATTCCTTACCATATGACACTTTATCAAGTGAGGATGGTCCAAGAGAATAAAGAAAAAATAGCACTCTGTTTCTGCATAGATCTGAATGAATCATTTCTAGATATACTGTATGCATGAGTGATTATTTTTCTTTGCTCTAAAGTATTTTCATTTGTAAAGTGTCCCTTAGTAATAAATGCTTGAGTCCCTTTTTCATTGTTACTGGGTTAAAGCATGTTTGAGTAGGCTACACCTTCTTTCCATTGCTCAGTGTTCCTGCACTGAAAGAATGGATAACTCTGAATATATCTGCTTTCTATGTTTCAAAAAAAGTCAACCTTCCAGTTGACAAATCTTTGAGGAATTTAGAAGGCATGAACTAGATCACTGTTTCTGGTTTTTATCAAGAATGAGTATGCTGTCCCTAAATTTACACTGGGCAGCTGTCCAACCTGAGTCCTACAAATCTTGTCCTATGGTGTCCCATAGGGCAATCTTTATACCCAGTCCACCAAACATACACACAAACATTTGCTTTCTATAGAAGCCTTAAGATACTGTTTTTTGAAAGGTAGACAATATATATTTCTGAAAGTTAACCATCAGTTTAAGAAAGCTTTACTGAACAAACTTTGCAATAGCAAACAATGATTTGTCAAATGCAATCACAGGTACTTGACAAGGATTGAAATTCTCTGTGATTAGAATATTACATGGGCATAGATAGATATTACCCACATCTGCAAATTGTCTTCTATAAAATGTATTTTGGTATCATGGCAGGCAAATTGGATTTGGTCCACCATGTACATCACGTAACTTCTTCAGTGTGATGGCAGTGTGTTAATTTATTAAAAGTTGGTAAATCATCATAAATCATCTTTCTCAAGATGATTTATGTTGTTCGAGTGGTTTTACAGGTTGTTGCTGGTTGTTTCCAGGAAAGACAGGTGAACTACTGATCCACTAATCAGAAAAATGTAAGACTGGTTTCATATTTGGCAACATAAATTCAACATTAATAACAATACTGAATCAGATTTCCAAAATCTGATTCAGGATGGGTTGCCATCTAGGATTAAGTTAGAGAAAATGGATGACCCGCCCCAGTTTTTGGCACCCACTTGTTAAACGACTTAATACATCATCCCAGAGAGCAACTCTACCAAATTTCACGCTTGTATCCGCTGTGCCACTGTTTCATAACATTTTGATGCTAATGCCCTGGACTACTTGATATTGTGATTTACGTTGTATCCAGTGTTGTTTCTTACAGTCAAACATTTTTAAGTGTGTCCTAAATTGTTCTCTACACCCCTGCATCGTGTCCTCACACCCTTTTCTCAAACCTTACCAGACCCTAACATTATGCCCTAACTTTGTTAATGTCCTACTCTGTGTTACTGTGCTCTGAACCTATGCGTTTTGTGTTTGTTTGTGTGTGTGTGTGCGTGTCTGTGTGTACTATGTGTGTGTATACCTTACTGAAGGCTGCTCCGTGTCTGTGTGTAATTCCAGTGCTGAGAATAAGAGAAGGTCCAAACACGCTGCAAAGAGTGTGAACCCAGAGTGGAACCAGACCGTCATCTATAAGAACATCCACCTGGAGCAGGTACGGCATTGCGGTGTTCAAACATGTATTGACACAACCACAATGTCCCGTGTATTTGATATGGGTTGGTTAATGTGTAAACTGCGCTTATTTGTGCTCAGAGGAGTCATAAGGTCTTTGTTATTTCAGCTGAGGAAGAAGACACTGGAGGTGAGCGTGTGGGACTATGACAAGTGCTCCTCCAACGACTTTCTGGGAGAGGTGAGCAAGATGCATTCAACCCGTGACACGTCTGTAAATGTGACATGCGTACCTGTGATGCTGCCGTAAGTTACCTACTGCTACCTGCTACCATATGCGGCTTATGATAGATGGGAGCTTGCTTGCGGGTTGTCTTCTAGGTGCTGATCGACCTTTCCAACACGGGGAACATGGATAACGTTCCACGCTGGCTCCCTCTAAAAGAACAGAGTGAGGGGGAACACCACCGGCGCTCCCACTCTGGACAGGGGCGCCAGCACTCCCCCAAACAACCCTCACAGCACGCCTCCCCCAGAAACCCTGCCCACGGGAGCCAGGACTCACCCAAGTCGTCGGTCATCAAGAGCCGGAGCCACGGGATCTTCCCTGATCCGGCCAAGGGTAGGAGAGGTTCTGACTTTCTCTCCCCTCTCGCCTCCCGTTCGCCAGGAACAACCTGCTACACTCCTTTCTCTATTTGTACTTGCTTTTGTCCCTTCCTGCTCTCCCTTATTTTCTGTCTTTTTCCCCAGCTATTGTTTTTTTTCTGTCTATCTCTGCCTCTCTTTTTCTCTGTGTCTGTTTTATCTCCCATTTCTGTCAGTTTCTCCTCTTCCCTTCTCTCCACATTCTCAACCAGTCATTGGTAGCTTTGGCTCATGCTATTAGCTTTGCCATGTTTTTATTTTTCCCCGTTGCCATGACACCATTCAGCTCAGAATCTTGGTTCTCTCAGAATCCTTCATTTCCGTCTTTACGCAACGAAACAACCCCTACTTCACTAATCTGAACCTTAAAATTAATTGGAACACACCACATTTCAGTGGTAAACCACACCCAAAACGTATGTTGCCCAAGCAGGGAGTGGCCTCTTCCATGGGGTCAGACAGGGCTCCATAATTGTCTATCCCTGAGGTAAAAACAGAAGAGCACAGAAACAGATGGTAGCTTAAAATGGTAATTCCTGAATTTGGTTGTTTTAGACACGCAGGTGCCCACTATTGAGAAATCTCACAGTAGCCCCGGCACGTCGAAGCCTTCCCCATCTGAGGGCCACAGCCAACATACGCCACGTGCGGCTCCGCGCCCAGCGCCTCGCAAAAGTACAAGGCAGCACCAGCAGGACGGCACCGGCGGTGTCGCCATAGCAATCGGTGAAGCTCCGGTTCCGCAGCAACAGCACCGCCTCCAACCAAGTAAACGACGCAAATAAAGCCTCCGCAGCATGGCCGCCTCGCGCTCATCTGTTTCCCCTCCTGTCCCATTTTCTTTCACTCTTTTTTTCCCCTTTTTCCCTTTTTCTTCTTCTACGTTTGTTTCCTTTTTCCTCGTTCTGGTCCCCTCCGTGCTCAGTGTGCTCACCTCTCATCGCTGCTCTTCTGTATGTTCACGCGGTGTGTAGATCCAGCATCACACTTACCGTAGCACTTCCTTTTTACACGTACGTTTTACTCCTACGTTTATCCCGTGTGTCAGTGAACCTCCGGAGCTACGAAGTTTGCTGTTAAAAGACATTGATAAAAAGGATATATAAACTACCTAACACAGCTATTCCAAAAACTAACCCTAAACCCTATTTTAAATCCTCAGTGTTAACTAAATGTTAAATAATGAAAACTTATCTTGTATGACAGATTAGAAGAATGTCGCCGAATGACAATGATAATCCTATACCAGACTAACCCTAACCCTAATCCCGCCCCCACCCGAAACAACAGCCTCTGAAAGGGCACTTCCCTGCCAGTCATGGTCAGATCATAGCACAGTTGCTTTTGCTCTCACATGACTAGGTAAGCCACCTAACTATCACTGACATTATTCCACTGGGACTAGCCATGGTGTCAAGATCCGAGATAATGGAGGCTAGGGATTACAATTAGATTGAACTTTTATCATTTTAAATACCTGATCCAAGCACTTACAACAATGAACTCAGAAGAAAGTCTCCCAGTTTAACCCCCTCCTCCCCCTTTTTGTCATGTTTTGGACTTATTTTGTTTTCTGTTTTATACCTAAGCGGCTGGCTTTCTGAAGCTACTCCACTCTGAGATGGCTGTGCATGCAGTCCGCCGCCCCTCTTCCAACCCCCCCTTTTTTTTATTTCTGGACCACAATGCCCCTCAGTAGACGCTGCACGACCCCCGCCCTGCCCGACATGACGTGGAGGGGCGAGGTGTCTTTGCACTGCGCACTGTGGCTGCATGTAACTCACAGTAAAGCTGGTTTTCATGGTGATAACATGCTCTCTGAGTCTCCATCTCGCCCTGCCCCGCTCCCCTCCTTGGCCTCTGCCCCCCCGGCATTGAACTCTTGACCTCTACCCATTGGCGTGACCCTGACCTGCGCCTGCGCCCCTTACCCCCTCCCCCATTCCGACCCCTTCTTCCAGTCTCCTACCCCCCAGCCCAAAAACGCCGCCTCTCCCTGAGGCACCACAGACACAGCATAGTGGGCGTGCTCACCATTCAAAGAGCCCAATCCGATTCGCTCCCCGCCCCGCCGGGCACAGCTCCATCAGCCAATGGGAGCCGAGCAGACGGCAGACACCTGACCCTCAGGAAAGCCATGTCTGAAGAGAGGCCGCGTATGGAAGGAGGTGAGAGTCGCGAGTCTCCTCTGCTGTGTGACTGGCTGCAAAGATTTTTGCAGCTGGAGAGAAAGGGAGAGAAAATAAGTGCTACGATATTACTAACGCACACCTACAGAAACAGAGACACACTGAGAGTATAGGAGAGAGAGAGGGATCTTAGACCCTAGAGTCGTGTGTGAGATAACAGACACACAGCCACTTCACCAGAGATTCATGCAGCGAGACATACTTTCTTAATGGCCGCCGACACAGTTTGTTAATACCGGGAAATGGAATACCAGGAAAAACAAATTTGACCTTCACAAGTCGTTACCAAAAAACTCCGGCACACTGTACTGCACAGGTAGGCATGGCCTTGGCTCCTACTTACACAGTAAATGGTATTAGCAAACTTCTCTTTTTAGCCGTGTTGTTGTCGTGTCGCAAGGCCTGAGAAAAGTGTCGGCATGGATCCTGTTTCATGTCACATGACTCACGCATCTCACACCACGCCATTCACAATCAATCAGTCATACTCTTTATCTACCTCACCACAGTGCTTATGTAACAAAGGTTGCTCAGTTAGCTCTGATAAATGAACTGCGAGACCTGAAGAAGCTAAGGCATAGGGGCTTTAGCGCAAGTGGCTTGAGGTGCACAGAAATTCTGGGTTTTAAACCCAGTCAGTAACTCACTCATGATATTACCGAAATGCAGTTATACAATTTGGAGTGTCAATCTTGGTCTTGTCTTGGTCAATCTTGGTCTTGTTGTGAATATAAATAGTACATAAAACCTTATTAAAATATACTGCCAATAAATAAATATACATTTAAACAGTTTTTAAATTATCAATAACTAGCACTACTTCGATAAAGCAGGCACACACTTTAAGTTACAGTTCGACATTTAGAATACTAACTCGTTATAGATTCTGACTGTGTGTCTTTATTGAACATATTTATGTGGCTGAAACTGTTAGTACGATTTTTCTGGATTGCTGTGTTATGTCTTTGCTTTGTCTCTGTGTGTCTCTCTGATTAATCCGTTTAAAACTTGTTGTTTTGTTTTTGCGGGAAGTTTGTTATATATTGTTGCATTTGTCCATTCATGTACACTTTGTGCCAGGTTTTGTATGGTGCTACTGGTGGGGCTGTATCAATTTTTTGTTGTATTTGAGGAAAGGTTTTGGGTTTGTTTATTCTGCAGATAACACACATGCACCACACATGCCACACGCAGCACACCACACACACAATCACAACATGTTACAGTATGTCATGGAAAGTGGGAAAGATTTACAACTATCATTTTTGGATGTGCGTTTTAGTCATTTAGCAGACACTCATATTGCCGTCATGCTAAGCATGTGTGTTCAGTAAAGTTAGAAGTGAAGTTGGTGCTTTCTGGGAAATTGTTATTCATTTATGGGGTGTACAAGCTACTATAACAGCTTCTAAAGCAACCTCCAGAAATGGACAACGAATCAGACGACCCAAGACCATAACTACTTTCCAGGTTTTAGGAATACAAGCTGGCAAGCCCTATTCTTACCTATCCCTGGCCTTCATTATAACCCTTAGTCCAGCATATGCTGTTCCCCAAAATATATATTCTCACCCAGGCCTGTATGGGGTGCTCTCCCTCTCCCTCTCTCTCTCTCTCTCTCTCTCTCTCTGCCTCTCATGACCTGTGTGGTCGAATTTCTACACAGCACGGACTGGCCACATGTCCGGCGACGCCCCAGTAACAGCCGCCTCATTGGACAGTGGTTTGAGTGGCAGCGCCTACAGCCTATTGGATGATGAGAGTGGGACTAACGTTGTGGACAGTGCCATATTTCAGGTCCCTCGATTGTGAGTACACAAACAGTTATGCAATGCCCTCAAGTGCTGGGACAGTGAATATTTTTCTTCTTTTGGTTGGTTTAAATCCAACAATTACTATGAGGATATAGTATAGATTCTCAGGTCATACTTGAAGGTATTTGTGGACACAGTGGTTTCACTATTTAGAAATTACAGTTATTTGTATAAATACTTATCACCTATTCAGGCCACCAACGGTATTCGGACCGATTCGTGTAATGTCCAAATAAGGACATTTGTTTTTAGTATTTAGTTGGTTATCCTTTGCAAACCATTGAGCCCAACAGATGCTTTGACTAACACCGATAACAGACTCCAAAGGCAAATGCAAAGCCTAGAATTGAAGCTTGACATTCACATCTCTCTTGTTATTGCACAAATGAATAACCGGACACAACTGTCCCTAAACCTTAAGTTCCCCAGCTGTTCCAAAACCTTAGGTGAAATGAGAGTCTCAAAACCATCTCTGAAATAGGTCTGTGTATAGAAACTCTGGTCATTTCAAATGGCAAAATCAATACGTACTCAAATACCCTTAAATAAAAGCTGAGGATCTATATATCTATCTTCACTGTCTTGGTAATTCATTGATGGAATTCAAAGTATACATCCAAAGGAAATAAAAATGCTTACATAAAAATGTAAGCATTTTATATAAAAATGTCTAAACATTTATGGAAGTTACTATGTATAAATATGTTGTTATATATATATTCTTGTATTTCGATATATTCTTGTTCTGGACAGTGGGAAGATTCCAAATGGCACTAACGTGGCAAAATCTCCAATGGGCCATATGGACTCTGAGGGTAAGACGATAATGTTGACACCTGGAGCTGGATGCTGTGGTGTGTGTGAACGTGTACAGGTGTTTCCGTGCATGTGTGAGGCCTTGCCAGTTCCTTATATTGGTTGATTATGTCATCTGTGAGGGCACAGGCAGCCCCTTTGAGGCCATTATCGTCTAGTAGAATAGTTGCCATACGAACCGAGAGAATGCATACTGCCATGTAGAATCAGTTATTTGAACAGGTGTAAAGCCGCCTAGTGCATCCTGCAGTTATGGCGTGTTAGCTCACAATCAGAATTTATTGGCCGATTTCTTTGAATGACATGGATGGAATTATACTGTATGATTCTTCTTCAACCCATAAAGAAGTCCCATTCAGTTGACTTCTTCAAAATGGGGGGAGCCGTCAATGGAAATGTCAAAAATGTTTTTTATTCAGTTAAAGGTCCTGGTAATTCCCTATGGTGTTAATAATTCCCTCAGAAGGTTTTTGCTGAGCTGTTCTCTTCAGGTCCAGTCTCTGCTAGTGTTGTGATGGGTGTGAACAGCACAAGTCATGAGTCATGACTAAGAGAGTGACCCGACTTGAAAAATAGAGCTAAGTTATCGTTATGTAATTTTCAGCTCTGAACAGTCTCGGATACAAATAAAAACACAGAAAGACACACACGCACTCACACAATACATGCTGTCAGGTGCACTCAGATGATAGACTCATTTAACACACAGTATGCAGTATGTCATCTGCCCTGGTCTTTTTTCACAGCTTATAAAAAATGTCATTTCGAGTTAGTTGCCACGTTTCTCTAAGATTGTCATGTCACAAAACTCATTGCAAACGAATGAATGGGACCTGAAAGAGCTTTTACCTCTTTGACCCCCCCCCCACCCGCTGAAGTTTTTCTTTTGATAAACTGTTTCTGCTACGGTATATCATTTGGTGTTCAGTGGAAGTAGCGTAGCTATAGCCATGACTTAAACATAATGTCTGAAAAGGAAAAAGCCATTAGTCGTTTTCAAACGTGTAATCAGTCATTTTCAAATGTGTACTCATTAGAGACAGTGCAGCGTAGCTAACTAGCAAGGCAACAAATATCTGAGTAGCGTATCAGCATCACAGCGCACCTGTTTGTACTGTGTTTGCACGTCCATATATGTTTGAGTGTAGGTAAATTGAAGTGTGTGTATGTATGTGTCTGTGTGTGTGTGTGTGTGTGTGTGTGTGTAGGTAAGTCCCAGGTGATGGGGGAGATCAAGATAGCTCTGAAGAAGGAGCTGAAGACAGAGGGAGACCAGCTAGTGCTGGAGGTTCTCCAGTGCAGAAACATCACCTACAGGTTTAAATCTCCAGACCACCTGCCTGGTAATGGCACATTAAACACAAACAAAATTCACAAGTTCTTCGATCGAGGAATGGATTCAATCTGTCGTTCTAGCAGCAATACGGAATGATTAAAATACTGTATGAAGGTGAAGTTTGTGTGTTAGTGAAGACTGCGATCATGGTAAATGCTGCATATGATGGCTTAACCTTTATTTTGCAATCACACAATCTGTAACACTTTCAGAGCCATTCAGATTAAATCCACACCCTGTATATGTGTAGAAAAACAAATGTGTTTTTTGGGGGGGTGGGAGTAAAAGCAGTAGACAAGTGTCAATCCCATGTATGGACTAATACAGTATTTATCTTATGTATATATATTTTTATAAGCGGGGTGGTTTGAATCCTGAAGGCTGATGGTATATGAGGCAGTATACCACTCTAATTACGTTATTAACCATTTCCTATGCACAGTAAGGCTTCTCGGGGGGTTGTACACACACATATACACACAGACACACACACACTCATGCTCGCATAGTTTTACGGATAACTATTTTCTGACAAATTTGGTGTGTGTGTATTCTTGCGTGCGTATGTGTTCATATGTGTGTCCCCAGACCTTTATGTGAAGCTGTATGTGGTGAACATCGCAACCCAGAAGAGAATCATCAAGAAGAAGACCCGGGTGTGTCGTCATGACCGCGAGCCTTCTTTCAACGAAACCTTCAGATTCAGTATGAACCCCACTGGCCACTCCCTGCAGGTCTGTCCGTCTGTCTTTTAACCCTCTGGTCATTTACTTTAAAGTGTGTACGATGCTTGTAGGTATCCAGTGAGCACTGTGTTATGGCCGTTTGTGACAGGCCACTACATAAACTGAGTAATCAGCCAACCCCCATGCACGTGATAGTCTGTGCTCGGTTGCCAAGAATACTCTGGATAACAGAATATGCTGTCTGCTGGACATCTGTTCTCAGTTGGGCTCTTCTCTACCCTCTATCCAGCTCTTCCTGGTGTCCAACGGGGGGAAGTTCATGAAGAAAACCCTGATCGGGGAGGCTTATGTGTGGCTAGACAAGGTGGACCTGCGGAAGCGAGTGGTCAGCTGGCACAAACTGCTGGCTAGCTCTGCTCAGATCCACTCCTAACAGACCTGATACCCTTGTCTCATCCTTAGGCTCTTAACTCAGAGACAGAAGAGGATGGCTGAGGCACTTGAGTTCACGGTCTCCATCACTGATTCACTCTTTATGGAAGCACTGGACTTACTCATGGGTCCTGTGCTGGGGGGGGCTTGAGGAGTGTTAAGGTTTGGGGGGGTGAGGCATCTCTTATGTACGCTGTGGGTCGTTGGGGGTAAGGGTCTGAATTGTTTTAAGCTTATTGGAAAAGTAATCTTTTATCGAGATGCATTTGGGGATACAGAGATTAGGAAGTAGTTATGTGTTTCCAAGAAATGTATTTGTGTTTACAGGAAGGAGTGTAGCTAGGGGAGAGTGAAGGACATGGTGGCAACAAAGCAAGAACAGACTTAATTAACCAGGTATTACACACTCACAGGTTCACACACACTCCCTCACAAACATTCAAACTCAACACGTGATAATCATACATTACTGACAAATAAGTACAGGGCGTGGGCTCAATTCAATGCTTTCAATGCTTTATTTAAATGCAGATGGTTT
Organism: Esox masquinongy; assembly: GCA_016801175.1. NCBI lineage: Eukaryota > Metazoa > Chordata > Actinopteri > Esociformes > Esocidae > Esox > Esox masquinongy. The sequence continues at coordinate 46,332 of JACXGI010001367.1, forward strand.
TATTTATGAATGAAGTTATGAAGTTATAACTATCTTTGGATTCCCCCCATGGCTTTTAATATTATTCGCGGAAATTAATTATTGAATTAAGCATTTTGGGAATGGTGAATAATTATTTTATGGAGATTGCACTTCTTATTTTTGTATTGTAATTATGATTATTAGAGTTTTATTGAATATCATTAATCTTCTCCTCAATTGTTTAAGTAATGTTTGTTAAATGAATACTTTTTAGCCATGGACAGACAGGATATTTTCTGAAATCCTTTTACTTTACTTCTATCTCTATTTGGAAAACCTTTCTCACCTTACACAAGGTACAAAGCTTGCAACAAGCATGATTTTCAAACAACACTATTGTCACCTGTCTGCCGAGTACCATTCAGTTTTCTCTAGATGTACGTTGTTATATCAGATATAGTGTGTACAGATTGTTCTACGCATTTTCAAATGGGTGTGATTTTATCTGACTGGATAGTCTCACACAAAGAGACACGCTCATTAGACACCAGAGATGAGAAACTGAGACAAACCAACTGAGACAAAGAGGGACTGGCTGGAGTTGCCCTCTTTTTGGTTTTCAGTTGCAAAATGGTTTTCATTTGGTGACCTAATGAACTTCAAACAGACGTTTAATATATGCTATCTATTAGCTACTGCATCCCGCACAATTCAACAGTTGCATTGCTACCTATGGAAAAATTGCATTGTTACCTATGATGTTCACTTTGTGCATAGTTAAGTACAATGTTGTTGTGAGAGATAAAATATACATGCAGTAGATTCAAGACGTTTTTTCTCTCCCTTGGTGAAATGCAACTCCTTTAAATAGGACTAGGATAGTTCTGACCTTTCCTCATATTCACAGAAAGAGAAATACCGTATCATGTCACATGCACACTGTCACGTTTTACTTTGCACTTTGTCACGTTTTAGAATGTATAAATGAATACTTGTCCCCTCTCATAGAATAAAGTTATATATATATACACACACAAATATAGTATACAAAGAATACAAACTAAATAAAGTATATTACATAATATAGAAATATAATATAGTTGAACTGACTTGATAACCCTCATGGCCTATGTATATAGTAAAGTATGTTCCATGGTTCATCAAAATCAGGGTCCCCCCAAACACGTGTCTGTCAATACAGTGGATAGTTAGCAACGGTGTGGTGGGAGAGGTACTGGACGCAGCATGCTTTGGACCAGTTTCTGTTGGTGTGTCTAGCGCCGTCATGTATCTAGTTAGGTACGTGTTCTTCTATTGGGCTTTGTTTGTCTATGGGGAAAGCTTGGTGGAGGCATGCATCTGTTGTTTCTAAAGTAAAAAATTAAAGTCAAATTGAAGTTGCTACAATTAAGAAATGCTACAGTGTGAATACATGTTGGTATGTTTGTAATATTACATGGCTAATAATTTATTTTGCTCTGGGTCGGTGTGCATCTGTAGGCTATAGAACTGTGAGATTTGAAGGAGTATGTTGTGGCTTTCAGTTAGAAGGACACAGACTCAGAGTAATATTCTGCCCAGGGTCGAGGTGTGAGAGGGCCAGTTGGTTTGATAGTGACATTTTGACCTTTGACCTTAATCAAATGTTGACCAAAACCACAGGTTCATTCCAGCTGATTCTATGCAACATATACTATGTGTTGTGACTGTCTCTAAACTACCTATCTCTGTCTAGATTCTACAGTCTAATTTAACAATGCTTTGTAAGGGAGGATTGTTTTTGTATTGTTCACATTATATGTATATTGATTTTGTATTTTTTTACCCTCTACATTAATGAATACCTTTTGGAATTAATATGAGTGTACCAGCACTTAAAGGGGAATTTCACACATTTTTACATGGCATTATTTCCCATATTTCTGTGCTTCACTCTGTTTCGTTTCATTATTTTTGTTTTGTTAAAGAGGAAATTGGTTGCCATTACTTGCCATTTTCTGCATTGTGTTCTGAAAATGTCCAAGCAGCATTTCCACGCTTAAGAAATACTGCAAAACCCCTCGTATTACATCAGAATGTCATAATGGTTATAGTTTCTGCCATGTGGTTATGGTAAAAGAATGACATTGTCCCATGAATACACATCTTTAGATTTTTGCAGTTATGAAACGGTGTTGTTCAAACATGGGTTTTATGACACAGTGGAAATAAATTTACCAAAATGTTCTGCCGGAACAGTAATATAAGATTGTCATTTAATATGAGTGGTTTGTGAGCATTTTATAACATAGACACAATTTCATGAAGCATTGTAGTCGCTCATCACAATGACCTACCTTAACGTTAACAACCATTTACTCTGTAACAAAACAGAATGTATAGAACGAGTGAAAATAAGGCATGAAAATAAGTGGGTGAACTTCCCTTGTAAGTTTTTTTTTTTTTCTCGTACTGTAACATGCAAGTTTATTTTTTGCACATACCCTGTTGTATTCTTGTTTTTTTACACCATTAAATGTTAGATGTACAGTGTATAACTAATTTACAAAATATTTTTTTCCAGAAACAAATTAACTGTGCTTTTTTTGTAGCCCAGAAATATAGTCCTTGGTCCAATGTCCCAGCAGAAATACACACACACACTGCATTTCACTGACTTTTTACACACCCACACTTTTAAATAGTTTTATTTTTAACTTATATATGTATGTAATATAAAAAATGCCTAAAAAGATTGACTATGTAATTACTTTATGTTCTGTCAAAAAGGTTTACCCACTTGAGGTTGATTCCTTGCCAAGTCCTCCTGAAAGTGCACCTTTCCTTTCTCCATGTGTGACCTGCCTTAGATACACACCCAGACACCCACACCTTAGACACACTTAAGTGGGAATGCATCTTTTTATTCCCTACATAGTAAAAACATAACGTTTTATTTTAATAGACAAAAGTGAAGGAATTCATTGACATCTGACCAGTGATCATGGGTGGAAAACACAGATAGTACATTACTCTGTTGACAGGGCAGAATATATTTAGGAGTAAAGACCTGATATACCTTACACCAGATACAACAGTCAAAGTATTCAAACACGGACAAACTTTGGGCTGCATTCAATATGTATCGCTCAAGTGATAAATAATGTGTGAATGTCCTATTGAGGCTACGGGGTTTACTGTGAATGCCGTCTCTGCTAACACAGGAATATTGCCTTTAAATTTAAATCACCCTAGAACGCTGAACTTCCGCGATACAAATTGAATTGAGCTCTTTGTGTCTTAATATCAACTCAAGTAGTTGCAGGAGAATTTAAATGTGCTCACAACAATGGATGTTGCATGTTTTGTTGGTTGGTTCGTTCATACTATTTTTGTGTCCAGAAATTCTATTTAAAAAGAAAGAGCGATAGGGAGATCAAATGTTACGGGAAAATAAATGAAGAAATATTATCTGATTATTTAAAGATGTATGCTAACTGTACAAAGATGATGCTTGTAAAATCTGTCTGGTTTTCCACTTCTATGTAAACAGAAACATCTATAATGTCATGGTTTTGTGATTGTACACAGGAGGTATTGATAAATTATGCAAATTGTGCTGTAAAAACAACGGCTGTTGCCCCAAGTCTAAATATTAAATATATGTACAAAGAAAAAGGTGGGTGATTACTGTATTATTATGTGATATTATGTGATATGTGATACAGTAGCTATTAATGTGTCTACAAAGTAATTTCAACATAATCTAGTATATTTTACTACCACTTATGTTCATTATGTCATCGTTGCTGTTTTGGTCATATCAAAACCACTCATTACTCCTATGATTGTCTTGTGGGCCTGCTGATTATCAAACCAGCAATAAATACTGAAGGACACAATCTGAAATTTAGAAAGCTGATAACCATGTTAGTCAGGCTATTCGAAGCGCTGTGATTCATGAAGTACCACTAGATAGTCACAAGATGGCAATACAGGACTATCTTGGGCAAGACCAATCTTTTGAGGCAGGATTCCACACAGTGTCCCTTTAAGTGAGTTGTCTCGGTTCCTGTAGAGTATGGGTATTCAGCCCTCGAAGCTAGAACCACTCTATTTTTCATTGCAACCTCCAAATCATGGACTAATTTAGGCCTGGGACACCAGGTGGGTGCAGTTGACGATGAGGTTGAACAAAGAACCACTCTGGACCTTGTAAGGCAATGTACCCTCAAAACCGCGCGCGTGCGTATGCAAAAAGGCCATTTGCCACACCGGCCATCTCAAATAATTAATTGTGTGTTTACGGGTAGTACCATAATAGATAATTAGCTAAGAAGTATTTGTTAAACAAAATAAATGTTTTACTGCAAACAGGTATAAATAGCCTACCGCGGGAACGTACCAGTCCTGATCAAGCAACTTTTAAGGTAGGCTTCTTCCCTCCCTCTACTGCATATACGCAAGAACATCAACTAGCCAGAGCGATTATCCAGCATTCATTAGGGATAAAAACTCAACGTTTTCACCTGGCTTCTCTGTCTACGAAACCGGTCGCAATGCACATACAACAAAAGGAATACAGCAGTCAGACCAGGGCGACCATTTCTGTCGATGCCTAATTATTTGATTGACGCGAAAGAAATGTTTACTGTGGATGACATTAAATACGCTCTGTATAAAGGAGCTAGAATGAAAAGCGGTTACATTTTCTAGATATCTACGCAGTTAACCAATTCAAGCAAAAATCGTGCATAATCTATATATGGAGGCTGCAAAGTTCTTATGTACCTATTATTTGACTACCAAACAAACTATATTAATCATTTATTGAGCTGCATAAACCCGTTATACCAAGAATGCCTTACTCTGTCATATGAATGTTTAGTCAAATATATTTACAACCTAATAAACTTGCTATATACATATTGCTGTTTGTGTATTTTACATGTTTATGTATTGTCTTTGCTTCATGTCATTAAAGTGCTTAAAACACTGATCTAATTTAGAGGCAGTGTGTTATTTTAAAGGCAAGGTTGGTTATATACTCTTAATAAGAAGTCATAAGCAGAGGGTAGCCTACATTGCATTTCACTGGTTGGTTTTCTAATGTGGTTGGCCATTGTGCCCCAGACCAAGTTACAAAATCATGAATGTCGAGCTCTAATGTAAAAAATGTAATTGAATGTAGGCCTGCATTGAAAGCCACAAAGATTACATAATTCAATTCAAAAGCAATTTCTGTATAAAAATGCTACAGGATTTGCTACACTTGTAACCTGAAATGGTTGCAGTCGCAGTGTTCACTGTAATTGCTTGCGGGAAGATGCACAGAATTTTCATAACTTTAAAGTTTCCAATGAGGAGACCAGACATTTGCTCCGTAACCCCAAAAAATGTGCTCTTTGGTTAAGAGTTGAATACCCCTGTACGGTCTCTCACGGTAATATTCGTTCTAGTAATGCTAGTAACCTAGCACTAGAGGGCGATATTCTTACATCGCTATGTGCAAGGGTCGCAATGCTAGACTGCGAACCATCGTTGTGCTCATCTCAAGCGTTATGCACTGAGAACAATAATAGCCTTTAAAATCAACCAATTTGTAGACTGGTAATGCAGAGGATCTGAGGGAGCGACTGGGCAAGTTCTGTATCTTAAAATAGTTCAACATACATTTGGGTGCAAGTCCATGCGCTGCATTAAAACCAATTAAGCATTTTTTTTTTGTTGAGAAATTAGTAATAAAACTGAAAGGGAGCACATGCAGGAACTTTGAAATAGTTTGTACTCCTGATCCTTGGAGGGATCTGAGCTGCTGCCCACTGAATTGAGTCTAAATCTGGAGAAAGCAAATGTGCTTTAAGTTTCTTTGAGCCTTTGCATCGGTAACCAAATCATTGGGTCCTCTTCAATCGGTCACTTGTTATGACTTATTTGGGTACCGTATAAACCGTATAAAACAGGCCAAAAATTAACCTTGAGGAACCCTACATGAGATCCCAGTTGTCTTTGATGTGTTTTCATATAAAGAGACAAAACAAAATGGTATCTTATTCCATAAAGCTCTGCGTATGGGTCAGTGGGTAGCACTATACAGTAGAATAAGAATTGTCAGATTGTCTGTGAGACCAATGCTGACGTGCTGTTGCTAACAGTTTAGCTTCCTCCACTGACAGTTCATCTGACCCCAGTCTGGGTGCCATGTTGCCGTCCTCTGCTTCACAACACACGTGACCGTCCTGACTGACAACGTTCCAAACGTTTGAGCTGTACGAAAGGTACCATTTGGATGGACCCATCGGAGACATTTCAAGCTAACCGTGGAGTGAGCTTACGGTACGTTCTTAACTCTGTTACACCTGCTTGAAAAAAGCTCCTTAGGAGTATTTTGATATACAATAATCAGTTTAACTCACTAACAGAAATTGACAATAATTACAATAAATATGTTAAATAATATAATCCTTTAGGTCTTCAAGTCATCAAATGCCTCTGCTTCCTCTATCCTTGTTTCCTTCACACCTTGTGTCTTTAAAGTGCATTGGGAGCTGAAGGGGAGAGGATGTGAGGAATGGAAGAAACAAAGTCTCAATAGCATTTCCTTTATTGCTCCCCTTACCTCCTCTCTTCTCGCCTCTTCCTTAAAATCCAGTAAGGGACCTCTGATGCGAGGCAAGATGCAGCAAATCAAGGAAATGCACTTGAGATTCTCCCAAGGACAGAGGAAGCAACCATTTGACAGCTATTAACTTAGACAGAGCGAACTACCATAATACCCATAGCCTGTGCAGAGACAACCCCTACTCATGCCCACCACACCCTAAATACCTGAGGCAATCTGAGAAGGATGTTGTGTGGTGACAGCTCCACCGTATTTTTTTCAACTTCCCGTATTTCCACCATGGCACCCATTGCTCTCCAGTAGCAGCTTGTATCCACTACAAATCCATGGTGTTTCCCTACAGAGCAGCAAGGAATGAGCTGATGCTTGCCCTTAATATACATCATATTTCTACTATTACAAACTTTGGTCGTAGTTAATTAAGTATAATGTACACTGTACTTACTATTACAGGACTACGTAGTTGTCTAACCTAGCTGTCCTAAGATAACGGTAGGTCGCTCTGGATAAGACTCCTGGTAAGTGGGGAAAAAACCTCAAATGTGAGTAGTAATTGGACTGTAACATGGACCTCCACAAATAGTGTTAACTCTTGGTACAACAAATTTTCGGCCTTACTCCCACCACCATCCATCCACTCTCTTCTTTTTCTCTTGGTCACTCTTGCTCTCCGTCTTACAGACCTGAGATAAGCAGCATAAAAGAAGCCATTAGACAGGGTAACACAATTACTCCGGAGACCCATCGGGTAGTTGGACAAAGAGGCAGGGTCCATCTGGATTTTAATTCAATAACATAGTTTTTTCCTGTGTCGCCATATCTATTCACTGACCTGGCTGTCATGTTGCCAGGAAACCGCTGTCCCTAGAGGGAGTGTCATCCCAGACATAACATCGCTGATCGTCAGATACATTCAGTCCACAGCTCTGAAAATGACTTCATGATGTGTTGGTCTGAGATGAACTGGGTTTATATTTGTGGCGGTGCAGGATCTTGCCCCTCTTTTTAGCTGCTGCTGCTCAGCGCTCGCTTACTCTGATGATGCTGAAAATCCAAAGACATTTTTGACGAAAAACCTCATTATTTGGCTGTTGAGACCGTAGGCAGCAAACATAAACAGGACAAGTGTTGAGTGAAATGCTGCCATGCTCTGTGACTCTGGTGGCTCATGTTGTCAGGACCTGTATTGTACTTAGTCTTTAGGACATTGGCATGATGAGCCAAAGTGAACGTTTTCTCAGACACCTTGTCTGGTTCCCTTTAAGTTCCCAGGATATCACAGAGGACCAAGTCAGGACCTTTTTATGAAATGTTCAGGAATGTTTATTTTTACTCCCCAAAACAAGAAGTTGTTTAGGCCTGCCCAGGACAAAAAAAGTCTGAAAGTTGAGTCCTAGTCTCCTGGATTTGTTTTACTGCAGTGGGTCATGTAAATCTGCCATGTCAGTTATTTTGACGTAGCTGGACAGTACTAATTCCAGCCAGTAAAACCTGCTGTTTTTACAGCTAACTCCAAGGGGAAATGATATTATTTGTCCAATCCGCAATGCCGTCCTTGTGGAATAAGATGTTTTGTAGAAAGTAAGCAATAACTGATTTAAAACAAGAATCAGGTGCCTTTATCTTTTTCTAGCAAGAGAGCTTTTAACCATATCCTGAGCTGCTAATTCTTTCCTAGTCTTAGGCTGGAGTGGTGTCTGTATTAGAACTTCAGTTAGTCAGAAGGACTTGGTCCGTAGACTATTCCCTCTACTACTGCATTACCACCATGGTGTGTGGTACCAGAGCCTCACGTTTGTAACCATCAGGAACCTGCATAGCTTTTACCCTCATGACCATAAGACGGTTCAACAACGCGGCCAAATTAAAGATTATCAAATGTCAATGATTATCAAATGTCTATTTGTGCGCTATCCCTTAAGTACTAAATGTATATACAGGCTCTAGACTCTACGATCACACATACTTACATCCCACACAAACACACATTCAGAAATAACTCTTACTCAAATTAACACTCATGGTGTTGCCAGTCCTGAAATGCAGACGTATTCCTTCGTACACGGTCAAGATCTATTCATGTTTTGGCCCTGAAAAACCCTTTAGTAGTGCTGTTTGTTTGAGGTCATTGTCCTACTGCATGATAATGCACTGCCCAATTGGTTCAGAGGCATTTAGTTGGATCTGAGTAGACTAGTTGTTCCTGTACACAGCAAACTTCAACTACTGCTACTGTCAGATGTCACATCAGCAATAAAGAGAAGCCCGTTCCAGGTATAGTGTGCCAGTCAAACATTAGGATACACATACCCATTCACTTAAATATAAGGTAAGTGTGCCCAATCTTATGACTGGTACTGTACATGCTTAAGCCATAGCACTACCTCAAACATGTTTTAAATATGGTATTCTTTGGATCACAGTATGCCCCCCCCCCCCCCACACACACACACACACACACTTTCCTCTTTCCATGACTCTGGTACAGGTTAATCTGTTTGCCAGTCATTTGTGCTTTCTTCTTAGCGTACCAAACAGTTGACTTTGGCATGGCCAATTTTTGGCCAATGTCTCTGATTTATTCTGATTCATCTGCCTCAAGAAGGACGGGCTTGATGTGCATGGTGACTTCTTTCATCCTCACGTCGTAAGACTCCAAAAAACAGAAAATAACAACTAGCATGAGACTACTCTGGACACAAGCACGTTCTATTTATTTAAACTGGAATAATCCATGAACCAATGTATGGATTAATCTGATATAATTTCCAGTTCTAAGATGTAAACGGCCATAAAGGCGTCAATGTACTGCACATCCACATGGTACGAGGTGTTTGTTACCTCAGCAGCTTGCAGGCAATGTCTCCCGACATAAGATTGTCAGGCATAGAGGATCTCCTCCAACCTCCGCCCCAGGCATCTACTGATCAGATGCTGAACGGCTCAACATCTGCTGCCACAGATGTTCAATTTAGCTTTTCAACACTGCGCAATATTATGGTTGTCATGGTTCTTTTCCTTTTGTGTCACTTTGAGAGTTAATACATAACAATTAAAAAAGGTATTGTCATTGTGTGCGGTTTAATTCAAAGTCTCCTACCACAAACGCATGGATTAGAATCCTGGTTACCCCCAAACTTGTCCATTCTGTCCAAAAGAGATTTGGCTTCAGCACTTGGCCCGGCCACTCGGATTTGAAGAGTTACAAAGAGCTGCCATGATGATGAATTAGGGTTAACTGCCTTGCTCAGGGACAAAATTAACTATGCCATTTCAGGGATTCGATCTGGTAACCTTTGGTTTCTACTCTAATACTACAACTGCTATGCTATCTGATTGGCAGTCTCACTGGAGCATGGTGTTAGAGTAAAAAGCGTTATTCAATACTCAATATATCTCAATATTGGTTGAGAAAAGACTGCTGATTTGATACCCCTTTTGGACTGATGCCACTGTTATGGTGACTCAGAGAAGGGATTGGTTTCCTTGATTATCTAAGAGCACTGAGGAGTCAGAGTTGATCCGACACTGTCTGCATCTCAAATGGGACTCTTCACTACACAGCTCGTGCACTACTTTTGGCCCTAGTAGAAAGCAGTGCACTGTATAAGAAATAGGGTACCATTTGGGATTCAGCCATGTTGTGCATGAAAATAAAAGAACTGCTATAAGAAGTTGGAGGTCAGGACACTCCACAATAGCCTCCCACCACAAACTGTGGATTAGAATCTTGGTTAAATGGCAAACATATATTTCCCTCCACCACAAACACTCTCATACACACACACACACACACACACACCAAAAAAAAAATAATCTCAGTTGTCCTGAGAATGTCCTGAACCTCCCTGACCAGGTGTCAATGGGGACACTTGAATTCTTTGATCCCGTATCGCTCGACACATTCACAAAATTTATGAGTTCTAAACCCACAAATTGTCAGCTAGACCCGATTCCAACAAAATTACTTAAGGAGCTATTTCCTGTGCTAGGTCAGCCAATGTTGAACATAATAAATTGCTCCCTTTCCTCCGGATGTGTACCAAACTCACTAAAAATAGCAGAAATTAAGCCTCTTCGAAAAAAATTTAATCTGGATCCAGAGATATTAAACAATTATAGGCCAATATCGAACCTCCCGTTCCTCTCAAAAATTTTAGAAAAATGTGTTTCCCAACAACTGAATGCCTTCCTGAAGACAAATAACGTTTATGAAATGCTCCAGTCCGGTTTCCGACCCCATCATAGTACTGAGACTGCACTGGTGAAGGTAACAAATGACCTTCTAATGGCCTCAGTCAAAGGTTCCACATCTGTCCTGTTGCTTCTTGATCTTAGTGCTGCTTTTGACACTATTGATCACTCCCTTCTCTTAGAGAGACTGGAAACCCATATTGGGCTACGTGGACATGTTCTAGCCTGGTTTAAATCTTATATATCTGAAAGATATCAGTTTGTATGTGTGGATGGCATATCCTCTGACAAATCAAAGGTATGTTTTGGTGTTCCTCAAGGCTCGGTTCTGGGCACATTATTGTTCTCACTATATATGCTGCCTCTGGGTGATGTAATCCAGAATCACAATGTCAATTTTCACTGTTATGCTGAGGACACAGATTTATATATTTCTATGAAGCATGGAGAAGCCCCAAAATTAGCTACTTTGGAAGCATGCGTTTCAGATATTAGGAAGTGGATGACAGAGAACTTCTTGCTTTTAAACTCAAGAAAAACAGAAATGCTCGTTTTAAGACCCAAGAAACAAAGAGCTTTGTTGGCAGATCTCACTGTGAACCTCGACGGCTGCATGGTCGTATCCCAAAAAACTGTAAGAAACCTCGGCGTTACCT
>JACXGI010001367.1:57843-68206 GCA_016801175.1 Esox masquinongy
CAATACATGGACTTGCTCCTACTTACCTCGCTGAAATGATCCAGCCATACATACCTACACGTAACCTTAGATCGCAAGATGCAGGCCTTTTAATTGTACCTAGAATTTCTAAACAAACAGCTGGAGGCAGGGCCTTCTCTCATAGAGCTCCACTACTGTGGAATGATTTGCCAATTAAGGTTAGAAATGCAAACTCAGTTTAAACTTTCAAGTGTCTACTAAAGACTCATCTCTACAGCATGGTCTATGATTAAGTGTAGTCTGGGCCAGGGGCATGAAGGTGACCAGAATGGCTTGATACTGTCCACCCTTGCTGTCTTGCCAGGTGGGCTCTCATCGCCACTGGGATGCCCTCCCTCCAACGCCATTCGGGGGCGGAGTCACTGGCTTGTTGTTGTCTCTCTGTTGCGCACTTGTGCAATTGGCCTGTACTCTGCTGGCAATACTCGGCCCTCATTCAGGGTGGTTGCAGTTGGTGGGTGTCCCTTTGGTTGATGCTTGGCAATGTGGGTGGATTGATTTCCTGCCTGTTGTGCCCTGTCCGGGGCCTCCCCGGATAGGGCCACAGTGTCACCGGACCCCCCTGTCTCAGCCCCAAGGTCTTACCCTGCTATATTATTGTGCTGGGGGAGTAGGGTCAGTTCTCCTTCTCCACTATAAATCCTTGTAGATCTAAGGAATGCATTTTCTACATTTTCCCTGTCTCCTGCCGTTTTAAACTTAGGAGGACATGAGGTCCTGGCACACACCTGAGGAGTACCAGGCTTGCTGTCCCTGTCCAAAGTCCTCCTGGTTGTGTTGCAGATGAAGACGATACCTGACGATTTCAGCTGCCACTGTGCTGACACCTCCCCCTTCCTGTGTTGTCCCTGTCCTTGTCCATCTGGTCATGCTTCCGACCTGGACTAAGTTTAAATAGACTCTGGACTCAGCCCACATGCATTTATTAATTATTAAAATGTGTACTCTTAATATGTTCACCCGGCACAGCCAGAAGAGTACTGGTCGCCCCTCTGAGCCTGGGTCCTCTCTAGGTTTCTTCCTAAATTTCGGCCTTCTTAGGGAGTTTTTCCTAGCCACTGAAATTCAACACTACTGTTGTTTGCTCCTTGGGGTTTTAAGGCCGGGTGTTTTATAAAAGCACTTTGTGACAACTGCTGATGTACAAAGGGCTCTATAAATAAATTTGATTGATTGATTGATTGACCTGATAAACTTTAGTTATTATTTGCTGTTTTCATTCATAGGTATCATGTTTATGCATGTAAGCTGGGAAGAGGAAGTAAACAAATGTGCATGCTGACCAAAAACCTAACAGGCATATGGGTGAGTCACTGGCAGACATTAATAATCACTAATGTTGCAACCATCCTCACGATGCGTCATGGATTTACAAACACTCAGTTTGGGGTGAGCTTGGGTAAGGGGTTCAGTGATGTTCAGGAACACGGGTGAGAACGGCAACACCTGTAAACTTTATTCTGGGTCAAGTACTAGTAGCTAGTGGTAACAGCGCCTACTGTCTGCTAGCCATTAGTGGAGTGTAATATTTTCCAGCGGATATAATAACTGACCTTCACGAGTAACTCAAGTCATTATGCAACTCGGTCATTTTGTCTTTGAAGGTTGTGGCTGTCCTTACGTTATGATAACCAGCTTATTGTGTAGTGATTGTGACAAAGGGGACTGTCAACTATTCAAACCGATCAATGTCTACACTGTAGTGGAGAACCATTGCAAGAAGGCTAGTTTCTGTGTAAAATGTATCTAAAAAAATTCCTCTATTTTGTCTGAACCCAAAAAAACACTTGGATTTCAAAACCTAATAGCACTAACCAACTATGCACTAACCAGCTTTTCAGCACGCTGCCTCACTGGCTGACGTTTAAGCAAGTCCACCCAGGTCGAATCAACTCTGCCCGTTCTTCTGCATAAGCCAGTCAAATTGAAACATCAAACATGTCAGCACGCTCCAAAAGAAGAACCAAAACCCTGGCCCTAAACAAGCAGGTAATATGCTGCTGGCTATGCAAAGTCCTCTAATTTGATTAAAAACATTTTAGGCAATTAGCAGACACTCTCATCCATTCTGACTTACACATTCTAGGTAACTGCTATGTTCAGGAACAAGCTAAGGTAACACATTATTCTCTTGCCAGCTATGGATTTCATCTGGCAGCCATTAGGTTACTAGCCAGATAATAACCACTAGGCTAACTGCTGCCTGCACGCAACCTTCTGATAACTGACCAGCATGGAAGCTTATAGCTACATTAATGTAATAATTGGTATTTGAATTTGATTGGCTGATGCAGAAGAATATGCAAAGTGGGTTTAACCTGGGCAGAGTTGCTTAAACATCAGCCTGTGAGGCAGAAGTGCCTCTCAGGATCCATCCAGGGCATTTTTGTCATCTCTGCCTGCAGCCCGTGGGAAAGGAATGAGCCTGCCAGGCAGTTTACCCATAGTGGGGGAATATACAGGTGCATCTAAAAAAAAATATATATTGTGGAAAAGTTCATTTCTTTCCGTAATTCAAATCAAAAAGTGACACCTTCATATCGCTTAGATTAATTACACATAAAGTGAAACATTTCAAGCCTTTTTTGTTTCAATCTTCATGATTATGGCTTACAGCTCATGGAAATCAAAAATCCAGTATCTCAAAATATTAGAATAAAAAATGTATAATACAGATTTTTTGATCTGGGAAGAGCTCTAATCGGTTAATTAACTCAAAATACCTGCAAAGGTTTCCTAAGTATGTTCATTTATGCACTCTACTTGGTCGGGGTTCCTTTTGCACGAATTACTGCATCAGTGGGGCGTGGCGTGGAGGCAATCAGCCTGTGGCACTGCTGAGGTGTTATGGAAGCCCAGGTTGCTTAGATAGAGCCTTCAGCTCATCTGTGTTGTAGGGTCTGGTGTATCTCATTTTCCTCTTGACAATAGCCCATATATTCTCTATGGGATTCAGGTCAGGCAAGTTGGCTGGCCAATCAAGCACAGTAATACCATGGGCAGCAAACTAGTTACCAGTCGTTTTGGCACTGTGGGCAGGTGCCAAGTCCCGCTGGAAAAGGAAATCAGCATCTCCATAAAGCTTGTTAGCAGCTTGTTAGCAGAAGCATAAAGTGCTCTAAAATCTCCTGGTAGACGGCTGCATTGTCTCGGGTGTGACGGCTGCTCCGCGTGGCGCTGCGTGCTCTCTCCCTCTCCAGCGCTCCACCTCGCCGGTGTACTAACCGCCAGCTGGAGACGATGGCAGCGCACCCAACACACCCTCACACCTGTTTTCATTTAATTATCATGATGTCTATTTAGGTTCCTCGTTTTCACCAGCACCTCATGGGTTATTGTGTCTATGTCTGGTTTTGGGATGCCAAAAGCTTTTCTGTGAAGACAAGGAACGTAAATCTTCGTGTCGGTGTTGTTTTGTTACTTTCGTTTTTGCCTCTCCTTTACCCTCGCACCTCACATCTGGATTTGATAAAAACACAGTGGACCAACACCAGCAGATGACATGGCACCCCAAATCATCACTGACTGTGAAAACTTCACACTTGACTTCAAGCAACTTGAATTCGGTGCCTCTCCACTCTTTCTCCAGACTCTGGGACCTGGATTTCCAAATTAAATGCAAAATTTACTTTCATCTAAAGAGAGGTCTTTGGACCACTGAGCAACGGTCCAGTTCTTTTTCTCCTTCGCCCAGGTAAGACACTTCTGACGTTGTCTCTGGTTCAGGAGTGGCTTGACACTAGGAATGCAACACTTGTAGCCCATTTCCTGGACACGTCTGTGTGTGGTGTCTCTTGATGCACTGACTGCAGACTCAGTCCACTCCTTGTGAAGCTCCCCAAAGTTCTTGAATCGGCTTTGCTTGACAATCCTCTCAAGGCTGCGGTCATCCCTGTTGCTTATTCACCTTTTCCAACCACACTTTTCCCTTCTAGTCAACTTTCCATGAATATGCTTTAATACAGCACTCTATGAACAGCCAGACCTTTCAGCAATGACCTTCTGTGGCTTACCCTCCTCGTGAAGGGAGTCAATGAGTGTCTTCTGGACAACTGTCAAGTCAGCAGTCCTCCCCATGATTGTGGTTGTGTGTACTGAACCAGACTGAGAGATTGAAGGCCTAGTGAGTTAATTAGCTGATTAAAGCTCTTTTCAGGTCGACATTTCTGTATGGTAAATTTTTTATTCTATTATTTTGAGATACTGGATTTTTAATTTCCATGAGCTGTAAGTCGTAATCATCAAGATTGGAAAAAAAAATGCTTGAAATGTTTCACTTTATGTGTAATGAATCTAGTATATATGAAGATGTCACTTGATTTGAATTATGGAAAAAAAAGAATTTTTCCACAATATTCTAATTTTTTGAGATGCACCTGTGTATAGTTATGCCGTGTTGTTGGTTGAGCTAGCAAATCCAAATGTTTGGTATTCGCCCAGAGCATGTTGTCGGTTTCTTAAGGCCAGGCAGAGAAAAGTTGCTTTTTGATATTCTTAGTTATCATTTTTTTTACAGAAGAACCTGGATTTAATTTATATTGGAATTGATTTTGGGCATGATTTTCTGGAACACTATACAAATATTTAACCTGTACTGGTGCCACTCAAAACTCAGGCACACACGCCACTCTCCTCACTCCGGAACATGTCTCAAACAGTGAAAATGTATATAAAAAGATATACTCCATCCATTCTTTTATTACTGTTCGGTCCTGCACATTAAAGACCGGCACTCCTATTAGGCTTATTACCAATACATTTGTATGTTAAAGGATGGGAAGCCATTATTTCGTAAAGACGTATTCATGTTGATGAATATTTAGACTATACTGGATTAATGATCAAATAAATTTTTAATTGAAAAAAAATATTTTCTGCACGATATAATACTGCATAATATTTCATACAGTGGCTCTCGATATTATTCACCTTCCTTGGAATTTTTCACTTTTCCATTGTATTGAGTTACAACAATCAACAACAACAACAATCAAAATGGATTTAATTAGGAGTTTTGCCGCTGATAAAAAAAAGTAGATGTCAAAATGGAATAAAAAAATAAAAATAACACTGCCCTGAATAGGTTGTGAAAAAGGATGACAAGCTACAATATGGATGTCTGTTTGCGAGCTTTGTGCTGCAAATTTATTTTACTGTCGCTGATGACATTACTGGCTCATAATTCTCGTGGTGCTTCCTATCTGCTAGTCCCAATTTTGGTCTCCAAGGTGCATTCACTCACGGGGAAGAAGCTGCTTACTTGCACGGTTGTGAGGAGATGTGGCGTTGCTAGGCGTCGGCTGCTAGGGTTGAATCCCATTGCGGCAGGTTGGGCCATGAGTGGCTCTCTGCAACTAGCATTTCCTAATTCATTTAGGAACCGCACTCCCAATGTCTATATCACGTTTGCCAAGTTTGAGTATATTAAAACAGTGATGTATCATAAGTACATTGTGAATAAGTAGTTGCAATTTAAGGTGCGTTTTAGATTGGTCAGTCTCACATTTTTATGTTGGCAGTGATGTCCCTGGTCTTTTCTCCTCTTACTACTCCCTATGATCTCACTCTTTTAGTGTCTCCTTTTTCTTACGCTCATCCTCAACTCTTCATGACTACGCACTCTCCCTCTACCTCGCCCTCTTTCCCCACCCTCTCACGCTCTCTCCTGCCCACCGGGGACAAGTAAGCCGTGTGGTTGAATTCAGTGGGCTTTCTGTTATATTAGCGACAAAGTCAAATTTGTATAACCGCCAATATAGACATGCATTCTTGGTCGCTTGTTCTATATATACATGGCTCTGGCAATTTGAGAGCCGTACTTTTAAAAAGAGTGACAGCTGTTTACTTTCAGCACAGACTATCAATAGCGAGACGATAGGGAGATACCAACATTTTGGAAATTGCATTTTCACACAAAACCGCAACTTCACTGTTTCACAGACTGGACATCCAAAATGGAAATAAAATGTTTGTTCTAAGTCACTGCTTTGGGGCAGATGTTCAGTTCTAAACACAGCATTCTGACTAGGTTGGGTGCCTGTAAGCTCAGTCGGTTTGTTGGCAAGTGAATGCATTCTCCAAGCTTATAGTTGGTAGTATTTCCTGTTGAGCAAGCAGTCTGATAACTTATGACAAAAATAAATTTGACCAATCTCACAGTTGTTTGATGAACTGCTTTTCCTCCAAACTTATTGAATCTACTGCTGTATTGAGCACGGTCACAACGAGTTCAGCAAAAACGTTCAGAGAATGACAACTTCCTCCACTTCTCTATTGTTCAAAAGTAAAGTCATACCATAATATAATAATAATATAATGGCAAAATATTTAAAAGGAACACTATCTGCCCAGACTACATACCCATCACTTCTATGGAGCTTGGAGGAAGTATGCATGTTTTGGAGGCTTTGATAAAAATAAACACTACAGGACTGGTCTCATATTGTAATTTAACACTCCTCTCATCTTTCTATCTGAAGATAGTACTGCCATGTCTGAAAAATGAATTCCTGCATATCATTTCCAAGATACCCATAGCGAGAACACTTTGTTTTCAAGAATCAAAATGTCTTCAGAAAAATTCTAATAGAACACATCCCATAACAAACAAAAAAATCTAAATATGTTAGCTTAGGAAGCAGAAAAAATATTTAGCATTGTCCATTTCATTTAATTTCCATGTTTCTAATGTGCCTCATTTGTACAACACGATTATGTAAAAGTCAGTATTTTAGGGATTTCCATTTTCATTGTCAATTATTTTGTGAAACTTCTGTGTATAATGGTAATAAACTGTAGTATATACTAAATATACAGCTCCAGAAAAAATTAAGAGACCACTGCACCTTTTTAATTCCTTTCCAAAAAAGTTGAAAAGGAATGTTTTGAGTGAGGAACAGAAATGTTCAATTTGCAGTGGTCTCTTAATTTTAACCATTCTGTTCCTCACTCAAAACCTTCCTTTTCAACTTTTTTGGAAAGGAAAGAAAAAGGTGCAGGGGTCTCTTAATTCTTTCTGGAGCTGTATATACTTTTATATAGAGTAGTAACATTTTAGGTGTTGGTTTTCTGCTATCACTGTGGCTGATACTGTTAAAAAGGTTGTACATCATTAGTCACACATCATCATTCAGACATATTGAAGACAAGCATATCCATCAGCTGCACATGTGCCCAATAAGATGTATTTCTTCACTCCCCTGGTTGGCAGCGGTTAAGCTAGGCTTCAGATATGCCACATGTTCCTGACTTAATCCAGTGTAATCCTGTTAAAGTAAATCCTCTGTTTGTTTTCCTGCTTGAAACAGACTAAACGCATGAAGAACTGGGTGTGTGTGCTTACGTGTGTGCGTGGATGAGTGCATGTGACATGCTCATTTCCAGTAATTGCTTTTTGATAACAGTGCATTTTTGTGATACAGTGACATGCTGTGATATAATTAGTCAATGACTATAAGGATGTTTTATCGTATAACAACTATTAAAGTGGAGAATGGGGAGAGCTTAAAAGCAATCCGTTGCAAGTGATTTCCCTTGTAAGTGAATCCATTGTGAGTCTGTTTGTGTTTGGAGTCTTTGTGTGCATACTAAATTTCTTACAGTGGGTTTCTCAAATGTGCGTGCGTGCGTGTGTGCGTGTACTACTATACTTGTACTTGATGTCCAGATGTCCTCACTAGTACAATAAACCATGGCAAATCACAACTTTTGCTGGTCCTCAATTATGTAGCTTTTTTGAAGCTTGGGGTTCAGATTAAGGTTGTGGTTGTAATGGGGTTTTAGTAATTAAGTTAATGATTAAGGTTAGGTGAAGTGGTCAGAAAGGACAGAATTTTTGATAGAAATGACCTGTGATCTCAAAATAGTTGACACGTATAGTAAAACAAGCAGGTGTGCGTGCGTGTGTGTGTGTGTGTGTGTGCGTGCGTGCGTGCGCGCGCGTACTGTTTTATAAAGATACCCAGCCTAAAACCCCATAAAGCAAACAATAAGATGTTGAAATGCAGTGGAAAGTACCAACTCCATAAAAGGTCAGAACCTAGAAAAAGAAGACCTGAGGTCTTCAGGTGTGGCCAGTGTCCTGACCGTGCTCTCTGGAGGTATTATAAGGGCGCCTGAAATTGTTCAACAAAATGCTTCCATTTTCCAGTTTGGTGGTGATGACGCTTGGTGAGCACTCTCATATAACCAACCCTGGCCCTGTGATAACAACCACGTCTATTATGGCTGCCAGCGAGACCTGATAGGTGCAGGCCGCGTATTTGCACGGCAAATATCTGTCTCATTAGTATAATAAAGGCTGCCGAGCGCTCGGCTCGCTCCCCTCTTCCCCACCACAGCCCCGTAGGCCAAATGTTTGGCAAACATCGCATGTCTAGGCCTACAGATGGTAGTGGAAGAATAGCTTTGACAAGTGCTAATAATATACATTGATTTATGAGCTATTTATTTATAGATTAACTGGCTTGTCAGGTCTTATATTACTCACGGAGACTCTGGGATGAAACTATTTTCAGATATCCCAGTAAGCGTGGTTATGTTGAAGACCTCCACAAGATGTTAATATACTGTAGGCTACTGACACTGGAAGTTATTTTATAGCCATGTGTGTTCATTTCAATCTTACAGGTGAATTTAGCATTTGAATGAACATTAGAAATGTTAGACCAAATAACCAACGCTGGCCAATATGATCTGTTCTGCTGCACTGCATAGTGCTTTTCATTACTGAACTACAGTATTTTGATTGCACTGCACAATGTTGTCAATACTGTAAAACTAATAAATACTGTTTTACACGTCTATTATTGGTTCAGATTTGAGCCACAGATAAGACACCTGTGGCTGGCCCAAGACTGGTTTGTACCTAGCTTAGATTTGATCTGGGTTAAAATCAAGGCCTGTACAGACCGCATTAAAAAGCGGTTCAAAAGACATTAGTCCGCGGTAAATTTGTTCTTTTCTGTTTTTTACATTTCTGATTGACATGAGCAAACTCAACCCGTTTGCTGGAGTTTATTCACTTATTAAACAGTGCCTGACTTGGACTGAAATGGGTTCCGTTCCTTATATCGGGTGCAGATATTGTTTATATTTAGGTACAGGAGCTACATATTTTGAGCTAGTTTGTTGGGTCCTCGCTAAAAGGCGGTGGCTGATTTGCCAAGTCCCGGTGAGGAGTGCCTTGTATGGAGAGCGACGCCCGATGATGATCGTTCTCAGGCGGGGGTGGGGTTGAGTGAACTGGGGGGCTTGGAAACCGATCCGCTCCGGAGCTCTCTTATATCATACTGCCTCACACACTGTTCCGTTCCGTGCGGGCGAGCAGAGTAGGTACGAGAACGGCGCCGATACTCTTCACCCTTATCCAAAACCAACGTTGCGCGCTTGTAGGACTACCACTGGAGATCTGTTGACAAAGACATACAACACAAACTCACCCGGAGAGAGAAGAACCAGCTGAGATTTGTTTTCAAACTCTCTACCGATGGCGGCGTGACAGGTTCGCTATACGCGCAAGGGGAGGCACACGGTTCCAGGATTTGGACTGTTTCACGCGTCTCTCCCTGTCTGGAATCGGTGTTAATTGTCGCGTTGGGAGCTCGGCTCAGTCATGGATACCTACAGCTCTTTTACCACTCTACTTTTACTTCTGGCTTCGTTAAATAGTGTCTCAGCAGGGCCGTTCCCGTCACCACCTCAGTGAGTAGCCTACAAGAGTTCTGAATTGCGATGACAGCACGCTTGCTTTTCTAAGCCTAAGGCGAATTACAAAACTAATAAATACTGTTTTGAATGTGTTATATGGTTACCATAATATGATGAGGCCTGCAAAATCTATATTCGCAAATAATTATATTATTATTCATAGACTAATAATAGGCTACACAAATGTTCCGAAATAACCTGCAAACTAGTGTTTTATGAATAAGCCAACTATATCGATAGCCACGTGTTCAAACTGACATATTTGAGAATGCTGACAAGTGACAAGGCTTATGTATAAACTGTGCCTTTAGCCTACCCGACAAAACATAATGTACATTTCGATGTTATTTATTGCCATACCTATCAGCAGTTAAAAGCAATGAAGGACAAGTAACAGCCCACTAGCCAGTAGAATGCATGTAGATTTTAGAATTTGGCTTAATTTGCTTCCTAAACTAAACTCAGGGCAATGTTGAGCTATTTATTTATTAATGTCATTGTAAACTGGGTGGTTTAGATCCTTAATGTTGATTGGGTGAAAGCCATGGTATATGAAACTGCATACCACTGGTTTGATATCACATTACTTGTCAAATTAGCAATAAGGCATGAGGGGGTGTGGTATATTAATACA